>VUQI01039660.1:18324-29833 GCA_015106735.1 Paratilapia polleni | reverse complement strand
TGTTTTGGGTCATTGTCCTGCTGCATATCCCAAGTGCTCTTGAGCTTCAGGGAACAAACTGATGACCAGACATTCTCCTTCAGGATTTTCTGGTAGACAGCAGGATTCATGGTTCCATCAATTACAGCAAGTCGTCCACGTGCTGAAGCAGCAAAGCAGCCTCAGACCATCACACTACTCCTTGGAACTCTCCCATGGATGCCATTTTTGCCCAGTCTCTTTCATATTGTTGAATCATGAACACTGACCTTAACTGAGGCAAGTGAGGCCTGCAGTTCTTTAGATGTTGATCTGGGTTCTTTTGTGACCTCCTGGATGAGTTGTCAATGCGCTCTTGGAGTAATTTTGGTAGGCCGGCCACTCCTTTGAAGGTTCACCACTGTTCCAAGTTTTCTCCATTTGTGGATAATGGCTCTCACCGTGGTTCACTGAAGTCCCAAAGCCTTAGAAATGGCTTTGTAACCCTTTCCAGACTGATCGATGTCAATGACTTTGTTTCTCAGCTGTTTGTTTAGATTGTGGTGTGATGTGTTACTTTTTGAGATCTTTTAGCCTACTTTTAGCCTACAGGTCTGGCAGTAATCAGGCCTGGATGTGGATTGAACTCAACTTTCTAAAAAACGAATTATCTGGTCAATCACAGATAATTCATGATTTAACAAGGGGGGCAATTACTTTTTCACAGAGGGCCAGGTAGGTTTGGATATCTTTTTTCCCTTTATAAATGAAATCATCATTTAAAAACTGCAATTTGTATTTACTCGGGTTATTTTTGTCTAATATTAAAATTTGTTTGATCAGAAACGTGACAAATATGCAAAAAACTACAAAATCAAGAAGGGGGGGAAATACTTTTTCACTGCACTGTATAGCACATGCGTATGTGTGTGTGTGTGTGTGTCAGTCTTACTCCCCTCTATTATTCAGCCGGCTCACATTGTGCATTCCGGTGTGGTCCACAAATCAGATTGTGCAAAAATGAAGCATGTAAGATGCAGCTGGTGTTTCTGTGGCTGTTTGAAGTGGAGCGCGATCCCTCTTCATATTGCTCGTACCTAGACACCATTAGGGGTTGCTGAGCTGTCTCTCAGTGCGCTGATTAGTATTCATTTTAAAAACCACTAGAGCCCTGCTCCTCTTACAGCATATCAATAACCCAGGCCAGTTAACTTGCCAGCAGTATTGTTGGGAGCGGCACATTTTTCATAAAGTTTGGGCATTTATCTGCCATTGCGGGGATTAGATTTTCTATTCCCAGTGGCTGAAATGTAGGCTCCTGTGCAGAGGTGGCTTTAGAAACCTGAATGAGGGGTAGACTGGGGCACATTTTTAAAAGAAAGGCAGTGGATTTGAAAAACGAGTAAAAGACTTGAATGTAAAGAGGGTGTTCTGTTCTCGGAAATAATCAACTATGCATTGGTAATAATTACATAGCCTATAACTTATAAAACAGTCCCATACAAATGAGGTTTGTGTCATATTGGGAATTCTTTTGTGATCACTTTGGTTGTTCTGCATGTTGCTGAGTTCCAATCACCAAGGATTTGCAACCGTCACAGAGTTAACCACTCTGCTTTTTTGCATCTGCCTACATAATGAATTTTGTGTGATAATTTTTTTGTTTAATTTGTTCACCACAGTTCAACTTTTCTGGACAAAATTAATCACTGGCACCCATTTAAGTCAGCTACATTTATATTCTGTAGTCTGTTTCTACTTTAGTAACACTACTGAGCAAAAGCCTTTTTCAGTGTTAGCATTTTACCCCGACTGTTCTCATGCCAAACTTTCAATGCTCTTTAGTTACGTTCCAAAATAACCCATGAACAGCGAGGTACTAATACTGTCAGGGTTATAGGTTCTATTTCCCACAGCAAGGCACTGACACTGCCAACTCTTAGACGTTGCTGGAATAGGATCAGTTTCTGTAGCTGCCTCCTCTGCCAATGGGAGACAGACTGGAAGACAGACGGAAATATAAATGCAGTGGTTCTCTGGTGGGTTGTTTTTCAAGCTGTACGCTGAGATAAAGGCACAGTTAGTCTTTCTAAAGAAGAAGAATCTGTGACATTTTGAGGTTCAGAACCACTACACATAAAGCAATTAGAGTACCCTAGGAAAAGACCGTTATAATCAAATATGAAATAAAGAAACTGGTAAGTTTATCAAGTTAACTGTCTTATGAGCATCTGCAGTCGTGGGTATATTACAGCTATATTTCCAACTCTGCAGATCTCTTTCTTAAGCTGCAATTGTGAGCATACTGCATGCTCTTCCCAATTAAATGCAATAAAGTGAAGATGTCATCCCCCATTAGTGAGGCGGACATCCTTTTAGCAAAGTGGAAACAAGATGTGTCATCGCTTGATGTCTCAACAACATCATAGTAGCAGTGGAGATTTTTAGGACCCTCAGTGCTTGGCCTTTAATTTAGTGATGGCAATTAGATGAAGCCCCACTTTGCACATTAATAATGGCTATTTTATAGTGTGTTACTCTGTTTCTATTTGTTATCTGTAGAAGATTATAGACATGAGAGGCTTTTAGAATTCAAAATTTTCACCTTTAGTCATCAAGAAATTGCTGCAACTTTTGATAAAGTTTATGGTTTGATCTCACATTTGAAAAAGATTTAGAATTATAATTACAATCCCAAACAGTGTAAATACTTTCAGGGGCACAAATTAATTAACCACTGAACATCAGTGAAAGAGCTGCTTCCAGTGGCTGTGTAGATAAAGTCTCGTTAGCACTCCTCCTGTGCCTGTCATCATTTATTTTTCATCAAACTGCGACTGTGTTTTTTTTTTTAATACCTCTGAAAAGGACAGATCAAAATTGTTTAAAAACATGCTTTTTCTCCTTCTTTGCTTCTCTCTCTTTCCATCCCTCCCCATTCCTGCCCTCTCCTGTCTTGCATCTCTCCGCTCCCTGCCTGGCCTGCTCTGCCTCCGCCCCGCCATAGCCCCATTGCTCTGCGGCCTCTCTCTTCTAACTCCTGCCGGCTACAGCTTTGTACCTCCTTCCTCTGCTCCCTTCTGGTCAGGTACAGGTATCGCCTCTCTCTGTCCGTCTCTTTAACTCTGTATCTCTTTCTCTCTTTCCTTTTATGTTGAAGGCTGCTTGGAATGCTGGCTGTGCGTTCACATCATCGTACGAATCTCAGCCTTTTGCATCTTTCATCTAGCTTCCCATTGAACCATCTCACCTCTTACATAGTTGTGTGCACATACATGCCATTCTGTGTGGAGGACAGGGACGGTTTATTGCTAAATTGCATGTCTGTACGCTATGTGAGTTTGTGTGTGCGCGTTTTTGCATGTGTCTGCTTGTGTGTGTGACGCACCTTTGAGAATAGAGTGGAGTGTGTGAGATGCTTCCCGAGGTTTATGTGGCTGAGTCTTGTGTGTGCTTATGTGGGTCTGTCTGTCAAAGTAAAGGTGGATGTGTCCAAATACACATATATTAGATATTCTATCCCTACGGCCAGGTTGTAGAGGTCTGACATTTCATTTCCACATGTCAGCTTTGCCCAGTCCAACCCACCAGTCAGCGTCTGGAAGGGAAGAAAGCCGGCAGGGTGGGATGGAGCAGCGGTAACTAGCTAGCCTGCTCCACATCTGTCTCTCGCACTGCTGTCTCCTCAACAGGAGACATGTAGTCTGACACAGACTGCTGTCAGAACCCTCTAGCTGGACTACTTCAGCTAAAGCAATGGACTTGAATTATATATAGTGAATGGGCTGTAACTCCTTCTTCAGTGTTAGGACAGTCAAATATAAATCTTACACTTAAAGTAGTGAGTTTGTAGAAACTCGCCACAGATGAGCTGGATTAGCACTGCACTGATGTAAGTCAAATTACCCGACTTAAATTCCAACTTTATGCTTCCATCAGCTGTATGTATAGACCCACTGGTAATTTTGTACGTAAAATTGTCCCTTTGTTTACACTAGGTACTAGCTAATTTTCAAGAAACTAATGAGTAACTGAATCTGGCTGCATTATCTGGCTGGGGTGGGGAATGGTAAAGGTCCTTCCTCTCTTGGGGGGGAAAAGTAACAGTTTTTCAAAAACAAAACATTTAGGTATTACATTTTAGACGTGTATAACTTCTCCATGAAGGCTGTTAGGCTCTCCACCTCTCTGTCTGTATGAATGTGTCTACTTGTTGTAACTGTTATTTTTAAACTCATCATCATAAACCATGGATAAGCACATTCTCATCTTTTTTCTCTTCCTCCAGTGTTTGCTCCCAAAGTGATTGGTGTGGCGATAGCACGGTACGACTTCAGCTCGCGTGACACCCGGGAGCTCTCGCTGCAGGAGGGAGACGTGGTTAAGATCTACACCAAGTCAGGAGCTAATGGCTGGTGGAGGGGCGAGGTCAACGGCAGGGTGAGTGGCAGCCTTAAGATGCCGAATGGAGACGGGGGGGGGTTGTTTTTGTAGACTACTTTTGCCTTCCAGGGTATCAGCTGTCTCTAAAAATACAAAGAAAGTCCCGTGTTGGTGGGTAAATTGCCATCACACTCCTTTTAAATGAATAAACTGTGATATAGTGTACTGTATGTGTCCGTATATTGTATTCATGCTTACGTTCAGCTATGTTTAATCAAGGCACAGAAGCCATCTTCACTCTGACATTGTTCTGGTTGTTAAATTCTTAAATCCAATTTTGGGTAGCAGTAACAACAGGCGTTCTGCAGAAGAAAGATTTGGCAGATATTTTTGTCTGCAGGTACCTGGAAGGGGCTGTTCAGACCGAGTCTGTTTTTTTCATTAGTCTGCTGTGTGCAACATTTATGTTTCTACATATCCTCTGTTGGGAGGATTTATTTGCTGCCCTTACATTGCTTAAATGCAAACATTTTCCCTGCCAGTGCCAAGAGCGATCTGGAAATCAGGCATACAATGCTGAGGGTATCCAGGTTCTAAAGGCAGGGAAATGTATGTGTTGACTCCCACTCACATGCACTGGATTTCAGCTTGGCAGAGAGCGTTGGACTGAGTGTGTGCTTGTGTGTAAATACTGTGTTTGTGCTGCAAGTGTGAAGTGAACAGATGCAGTAAATGGAGCTTTTCACTTTTACTAAGCCTGATGTGTGCATTGATGCCACTCCTGTGAAAGTAAGCAGGGAGAGAAGAGTCTGTGAAGTGCTGCTAGTCAGTCTTTAAGGCAATCAGCCAATAAAAGCAGTTGGTACTACTTGCTGGCTCTTTCTGTTTAAAATTCCATAATACCAATACCATAATATCAGATTAATATCAACACAATATAGCAATACAAACATGTAGACAGTTTTTTTTTAATGTCTTTTATTGGTTTTTTTTAAATATATTTTATCTTTTATACCAAGTTGCTAGTATTTTTTACAGTCAACCATTATTATTGGCCAGTTGTGGCCTGACACAATCATATCAGTATTGGCATGTATTTTGTCTGATATGTGCTGATTTTAGAACTAGTGTCATTACATAGTTTGTACAGCAGAGCAGCTATAACACCATTACAGTAGTCTGAAGTACTTTGCTATAAAGTTAGTTACCCCATTATTTTCCCCTTACCATATAACTCTGACCTACTGTATGCATATATGCAAAATGTAAAAAAAAAACAAAAAGAAAATGTTGATTATGTGAGGTTTTTTTGACATGTCCTTCACAGTATAAAAAGTTGATAGATGGATGTTAGTAACTCATAATTTAACTACACTGCTCAAAAAATTAAGGAAACTCATGATAGCGCTAAGACAGAAGGACCCAAATGCAGACTCAGACCTCAGAAATGGTTCAGAGGGATTGTTCACAAAAACTGAAGTTAAAGACAAGGATATTTTCTGAGCAGCAGTTTCAGTGGAGGAGTGGGCAGGCAGCTAAGTAATCTTAGAACCACAAGTCCAATTCCAACTGAGTCCAGACGGGAGAGATCCGAGAGGACAGCGAGGGCCAGAGCAACACGTCCGGGCTTTCCTGTGAGAGAAGACGAGAGCACACAATAAGCGTTTGAAACCAAAGCGGGACATGAGGTCAAAGTGAGCCCGACATTACCACTTAAACTAGCTGAATGATCTGGTGCAGGTGGGGAGGAGAAGCTGGTCCTTAAGTATGGCAAGGTTAATAAGAAGATGGGCGACAGGTGCGTAACTAGCGCTGCTGCTACAGCTGGGAGGCACACCTCCCGGGATCTCCAGCCAACCAGAGATGCCTGCGTGTAGGAGAGGAGGAGGAAAGGAGAGAGCGAAAGAGTGAGAGCTAGAGAGAGCAAGAGAATGAGGGACGAAGGGAGAAAAAAGAGGCAAGAGGAACACTGGAATCCAGGGACCATGACAGAAACACCTGATCATCACAGTATAATATAAAATCTGTTAAACTTCAGGGATATCACTCTGTCCAGTCAGGAAACATAAACTGTTGTGAATCCATTTCACCTGCTTTGGTGCAAATGAAAGTGAAGTGAAAGAGGTGCACTGGAGAGGCAACAAGACAACCTCAAAAAGGGTATGGTTTTGGAGCTGGTGGCCACAGCTGTGACCATTGCTGTGGCCACAGACCTTTGTACTGGTAGAATGAGAATGCTCTGGGTTCCTCCTGGTACTGGACAATGCCCGGCCTCATGTGGCCAGAGTGTGTAGACAGTTTGTGGAGGACAAAGGCATTGATGCCATTGACTGGCCCTCATGTTCCCCAGACCTGAATCCAGCTGAGAGCCTCTGGGACCTTGTGTATTGGTGCGTCCGACGATACTCCGTTACACCATTTTGTTCTCAACAAGTAACACAATGTATGTCAGCAAAGATTTTCTTCAGTTTCTTCATTCATCAAGATCCACTGTGTGATTCAAGTGTTCCCTTAATTTTTTTGAGCAGTGTACTTCATTAATTGCGCGCATAATCAAGCTTAATCTTTGCTATTAAGCCTGAACACAATGTATCACAAAAACTAAAACTGATCGCTAGAATAGCCATAAAGTAAACGCAGGACTCGAGATTACAAAAACTAAGACCCACATTTTGCTAGAAATAAAAAAGACATCACAACAGGAAATCAGAAATTCAGCAAACACAAAAATAAAACTTCAGACACTAGAACAACATAAACTGAAACTCAAATATGTTAACGAAGAATCCAAAACCACAAAAATTCTAGGACCATGACACCGATCTAGATTCTGCAGGTTTTACAGAGGGGTTTGTTTGTGCATCATTCAGAGTCTGATTTATACAACATTTTATTCTAAGAAACATGGCAGAAATGGACTTTTCAGGATAAGAGATTTATGTTTATCCCAGAAGCTGGGAAATTGTGTCAAAGCAGCCAAAACATTAAATACAAGCTACAGCTTAAATACACTCAGTAAAATAAATACAATGTGACAACACAAAATAGCTCAACAAGTTAAAAAAATAACACAAAACAAGGAACACAGTTAAGCAGAAAATAAAACAAAGTGAAATAAAATAAAAGAACTCAGTGATAAAAATCTAATTATAGTACAACAAGAAGGTCACTTCGTAAAAAGCTAACAAGTAAATGCAGGTATTGTGGTATGAGGCACTGCCTGTCCAGTAAGTGGTGCAGAGGATGGTCCACGTTATCCATTTACTATCCATAACCTTTCACCATAGCCACAGTCATTTGGATGACCTCTGTGTCAGCTGATGGAGGAATCCAAACGGTGTCAAATCAAGCTGAATTCAAACAGCAGCGACAGTGACAAGCAGTATGGCGGGATTCCAACAGCTGGCAGTTCAATGTTCAGGCCACAGACAAGCTGCTATGCACTAACATGTCTGGGATTACATCACTTTCATTCATAAACAGTGCAGTCCCTTCACATTTCTTTTTACCACTGGCTGTTGGTAGTATTTTCTGAGTATGGACCTGGCTTTATGTATAGGTCACATTTCTGCTGAGGAAAATTAGTAAGTCATTGGATAGGTAGTGCCTCATTAGTGTATTTAAACATAAAACTTGTGATAAAAGAGAATATGTCCTTAATCTAAGTAATCAACTGAAGAGGATTCATGTCACCCTATACATTAGCTCAATGCACCGCTGTGCCGAAATGCAATCTCACAGCATTAAGCGTGGCTGTAGATGCTTTGTTACAGATTATAAAGAATTTGCATGCTAATGTTTTCTCCCTTTCAGTCAGCATATAGCTCTTTTCTGGGGGCTGGTTACATTCTGTTAAATGCAGAAAATCTGTCAGAAGTACAGAAAGCTAAAGCAGACTGAGGGAAAAAGTGTGTTTACTGTAAACTACAACTGTGCATCATTGAAACAACTCATAACCACCACATTCTGATGGTGTCATTCAACCCCCGTGTCTGATTATTAATCTCAATTTCTTTCCTCCTCAGGTGGGCTGGTTTCCATCCACTTACGTGGAAGAGTGTGAGGAGTGAAAAGGTCCCCGCATGGGGAAAAAGAGAAAGATAAAAGAAGAGCGGCACCAGTGGAGTAACCAAACTGATCACACAACAGTGACTGAGTGAGCTTTTGCACCCCTGCTTGCTCTCGTGTTACTTTTCAGAGCAAAGCAGATGGCTTCACTCTCCTCCACGGTGCCCTGTTGCCTAAAACCATCCCAGAAGCCTTTGGGAGAGGAAAGGGGTATAGTACATTGCAGATGCAAAGATGCCCAGTCATTTTTGGTTGACTCTGTGTGGATAAGTGACTCCACCGACTAGCAGCTTGCCTGTCAGCGGGGCACAGGTCCACGCCAGACCCCCCCCCAACCCCCTCCCTTCCTCACTTCATCCGTCCATCCATAATTCATCCTTCACTTCCTTCCTCTCTGCCCTAGCCAGCCGCAGCCCCCCCCAAACTCCCACCTGTTTCCGCTTGCCAAGTCAGCCGTCGCCTGAACTGTCAGAAGCAGATACTCAAATGCCGCTCTTCCATTCATCCACTCATCCATTCATCCATCTATCCCCCCTCACCACTCCGCGTGGGAATAGAGTCATCTGAGAGTTGGAAGAGACTCAAGTTTTTTTTTTCCCTTTCATCCTCATCTCTCTCTGAAGGGATTTCAGACATTTTTGACCTTGCCTGTGTGTGTGTGTGTTTTTTTTTTCCCCACTAATGCAGGTGGATATTGATGACTTGATGACCCAGATTCACACACACACCACCCACCTCTCCTCCCCTTCAGATTATTATCGTTGCACACTTGCGCACGCACTCTTCCAGGAGATGTAAGAGAGGGATGGTGTCGGATAGCATCGCTGCACAGTGCCAGCAATTGATCGCTGTTGTTCCTATTTTCCTTCCACCTCCTACATTCTTTATCTCCAGCCCAGCCTCTCATGTTTTTAGTTGTCTTGGCCGTTAGCGATCCCCCGCTCTTATCGGTGGCAGCTCTGTCAACAAGAGCCCATCCGCCGAGGGTTTATCTTATTGGAGGCATTAGCGGCTTGTCGGGGGGAGCAAACCGCGCTACCTGGAAGCTACCTGGAAGCTACCTGCCACCTTAACCCACAACAAGAGAACAGAAAAGCACATGAAACACAAACATGGTCCGGCTTCGTTCTTCTCAGTTTATCGTCTCCCTTTCTTAGCATGTTTTGAGTTGTTGTTCCAGTTTCATCGTGCACAGGTATGATAAATATGATTGACTGCGTTCTTGCAGCTGCACTGGTTATCTAAGAGAGACTATAAACAGAGGCACCTTATTTGCAGAAAGACACACACTCGAAAGAACTATGAGCTTTCAGAAACGCTTTATGTCTCCCTCCTAACTGTCCTCCCTCTCCACCCTCACCTGGATTGTTCCGCCCTCACCCCGATTGTGCGTAATGTCTCCTTAATCTGCAGTAAAAGAGGATTTTCCCACATTTGAAGGAATAAAAATCTTTTCAGGAAAACAAGCTGTGCGACACACTTTTAATGTTAACATCACAGAAAAAGGAGAGTAAGGAGAAACGAGTCCACGGATCCAAAATAGTGATCAAGCAAGGAGGTTGGACATGGAGACTTCCTCAGTCGTTGGCTTTGTGTAGCGATGTTGATGATCTCTTTAGTAGAGAATCTTTGTTTGCTGTAACCCCAAATCATGTCTTTTTTTTCTCTTTTTTTTTTAACGTGTACATATTGAGACTATTATTTAACTGATGGTTGGTGATATCTGTTCTCACAGTCACCCTATCTCACAGAGCAATCCAAATCACATATATTATGTAAGGATGGTCAAAACACTACTTTGAACTAGTCCTTTAATGTCTTGACTTGGAAGTTGTTTGGCTATACTCCCTGCGCCCCCTTTTCAGTTACACACAGACTTATCTTTTTTCATCATGCGGCGTAGCTAAAATACAATTACATTTCATGTCATTGAAGCACACTGTAGGAGAGCTTAAGAAGCAGCATTCGCTAGTTGACCACTTAGGTGGAAACTATATGAAATTCTGTTGTAGATGTTGAGCTTTCAGAGTTTATATTGATTTGATGAGATCAAAGAAACCATCATTATTTGGCCAACTCAGGGGTCTTGCCTCAGAACCAACCCGCAGGGCAATCCTTCCAGTCAAAGCTACAGCCCTTCCACTGTCACGTCTTCATTGCATTGATGCCACTGGGTATTATATTTTGTGAATTTAAGTAAAGATTTATTGTGAAGCAAGGCATTTATATGCACTTAATGGAGCCATTATATTTGAAAGTCATTAATAACTCCCTGTCAGCCCTGTCGCTCCACGCCTTTATGATATGTAAGAAAAATGTCTTTTGTTTTCAGCTGATTTCTTAAACCACTGGACTGAAGAAATGTGTCAGAAGGATTATATTAGTGTATTTTTGCTTTGTGACATCTCCCTTTTCTACTTTCCCCTCATCAACAATGTCATTAAGTGACCACTAGATGGAAGCATTTTAAACACAGCCTCTCCCTCTCCACGCAGTCACTTTTAACTTGCAAAAGTTTGGGCATGACATCATCTGATTAGGAGGTGAACGATATTAAAGGAAACAGCTGGCACCAGCCTCAGACGTGCTGCTGTGAGTGTGAGAAACAGAGGAAGCCTCAAAGACAAGCCCAAAGTATCAAAGTACAAAAGATTCTTTTCTAAAGGAGGGTTGTTTAAACTGCTCCTTGAGTAGATACCACGATGTCTTTTCTGACGTTTATTGATCATTTCTGATGTTCAGGAAACTTCTTGTCAAGTAAGAACCCTCAGGAACGCACTTCTTCTCCCCTCCCGCTTTCCAATGTGACTGCTGTCTCTGAACAGTCAAACATGAAATTTGTAACATCTTTAGGAAATCGGAGAGAGAGAGTTATGCTGAAGAAGAAGCACAGTGCGATCCAGACGCCTCTCTCCCATCTGGGGAGAACTGGAGAGCAAGAGTGGGCTCTTCTAATCGCAGGCTCTGGTAATCCACTCCTGCTCTCCCTCCTCCACCCAGATGAACTCTGACAGCGGGGCCATTTACAGCTGCAGGCCTTCCTCTCCTCCAAGTGCGCCTCCAGATTTTTTTTTTTTTTTTTTTTTTCCCATGGGGGGAC
>VUQI01039660.1:0-18304 GCA_015106735.1 Paratilapia polleni | reverse complement strand
GATTTTTTTTTTTTTTTTTTTGTACACAGGAGGGACGGGAGGAAGGCTCAAGGGTATCTGTGATCTAATCATTACACCATCTCCTCACCTCAGCGACCCTGCTGCATCCATCTCTCTGTCGGCTCCCCTCTCTCTCGCTCTGTCTCACCGTGTCACTCCCCTGCTCTCTCTCTCTCTCCCACTCGCTCTTTACTGCTCTCTTTCCCCATCTATCTTTCATCCAATCTCTGTCTTCTCTGTTTCTCTCTGTATTCTGTCCCTCACCCCGATGCTCTGTAGGCTGTAACTGCCGCTGTATGTTGGTGGGAGGAGAATAGGAGATTCAGTATTATCGGGAGAGGAGGGAGAGAGGCGGCCTAAATCTCAAAACAACCTCAGCAAAATGAGGACTAGTTTAATTTTACCACAAATTAATAGACTGAGAGAAATGATGCCAATTAGAGAATGAATTAGAATTTGCTCCCACTATTGTCATCTCCTTGGTGTATACACAGATTACGTCCACGTGCGCGGGCACATCCTGTATGGGGAAAAGCATTTTGACTGAATTCAGGGCTACGTTTGTTATACTAACCTGAACAGAAACATAACTCACACGTATATGAAGAAAACATGTAATTTATTTTTTGTTAGTACTTCCTGTTGACTAAAGTTTGCATTGTCAATGTTCATGCTTTATGTTCGCATTTTGTTATCCCAATGAAGCCAAAGATGTATGCTGTACTCACTGTTATAACCACGGTACCCGACCGCTGTGGCCTAACTCTAAAACTGTGCAATCCTGAGTGTGTAGCATAACCCTGTATTGTTGCTGTATCATATTGTAAATGATGTACATAGCACACAATAAAGATGTACACCGCTTCTTCTGATGCATTAGTGTTTCATGTCATGTTTTGGTTTTTTTTACAGATAATATATAGCTCTGTTATAACTTTGAAATATTACAGTTTGAGATCCGATCAAGTAGCCATCTCTGGGACTGAACAAAGAAAGCCAAGGCACAAATCCTCCGAAACTAGTTCCTCAAATGGCCACTTGACTCTAAAAGGGAGTCAAATCCCATAGATTCCCAAATGCCCATTTTACAGCCCAAATAAACATGTTTAAAGCCTGGTTCAAAAAAATATTTTTGTATGTATAGCTCATTTTCTACTTCATGACAACTGTACAGGAGTTGAATTTTTATATAACTTAAGCCTTAAATTATGCATTATGAGGGGCGTGGTCTCTTCGAGTGACAGGTGGGTGCCTAGGCTGCTAGACGCCGCCTCAGCTGATCTGAGTCAATTAACTGGACCTCTGGATCATGCTTTTAGTCCGGGGTTAAAGTGGGCAGGAAAGATTCGGACTGATGTTCAAGCACCTACAATTAATCCATTAAATCTGATAGGCAGGTTCATTTTCATGTCCTGTAGCCTGGCATTGATTCCAGCTGATGCCATGGAGATAACGTCCTCAGCAAATCAGAAAGTAAGGTCAGTCTCACAGTCCCGCTTACCCTCTCACAGCACACCTTTGTTTCTTTTTCCCTGTCGCGCATTGATGTGTGCAGATGTCAGTAAATTTGTGGTTGCGGTACTTCTGCGTCTAGCTAGCTCTAGGAGGGCGAACATCAACAGAGTTACCTTTATTGAAGTGGTAGGTAATTTCAAATGCAGCTTTTCAAACAACATAACACAAGGTGCTTCTGTGCAGGGTCGATCACAGCCTGTCTGCTTGCTAAAGGTAGCCTGCAGTAGCTGTATTTTTTAGGGAGGAAACAAAAAAGTTAATGTGATAAGTTCAGAGATGAAGAAAGGGATGAAGACAGGTGATATGAGATTATTTTCAAAGGTAAGGGCTGCACAGCAAGTGACATTTGATAAACTGGAGATCTAAAGCTTACATACATACAAATTTGTTTATTTTCTTTAATCACGTTTGATTTGAATTGAGCCTTAATTTATGCATTAAGAGGGGTGTGGTACGGTGGATCTGTCCATGATGTATTGCTAAAATTATCTGGTTACATTGTGAAAAACAAATGAAAAAAACAAAAACAAAAACCCAAAACAAATTATCTTAATTTTGTGTTAATCAAATGTTGTATGGGAATAGTAGGCAGTTTAGTGAAGGCTGTGCAGTAACGGACTATGCTGGATGGGTGCAGAGCTGTGGTGTTCGTGGGTCCATCCATCCATCCATTTTCTTCCGCTTATTGAATTCAGGGTCACGGGGGGACGGGGTGCTTGCCCCTATCCCAGCTGCCATAGGGCCAGAGGCAGGGTACACCCTGGACAGGTTGCCAGTCTTAAGTGTGTTCATGGGTAGCAGTCATCAATTTAAATTTAGGCTAATTATGCCGTTTTGTTCCATTAGCCAAATTCCACCTTACAACTACTTTACACTACTACTTCTAGTGTTGGTGCTCAACTCCGTGCAGTTAATTGTACCATACAAGTAGTCAGTGATGCAGTTTTGGTGAGTGAAATTCTATTTTTATTATCTTTTTTTTTTTTTTTTTTTTTTCTTTTTTTACATTTTTTTTTATTTTTTTTTTTTTTTTTTTTTTTTTTTTTTTTTTTTTTCCATGTACACACTATTTAGGAAATATTAGCATCTGTGTGATAAACTCCTGCAGTCTCTGGGTGCACCTGGCTACCCAAGCCTGCTAGCATTAGCTTAGCATTAGCTTAGAACTTAGGACTCCACCAAATGTGGCCATTTGTGGATCCAAAGAAACAACATGGAGTGGGCACAACTCCAAACACTGAGCAACGGATGAGCTCACAGTGACTTTGCCCATCTTTTATGCACAGTCTGTTCATATACAATTAGCAATAATAGTCACAATCCTCTTGAAAAAGTGTTTATGAAAATTTATGTTTTTTTAAATGTGTACTTTTTTTCTGCCACTATCATACGCTGGCACTGGACCCCGTGTGTTGTTTGTTTAGACACTCAAACGTGCAGTGGATACATGTATTATATAAAACGTGTGTAAAATTCCTCAAGTACTCTCTGAGGTATTTTTACTTAACTATTTCCATGGAACAAGTAAGATAAGAATCAAATAGAACTTTCAATACTTCATGTATATTTTCCTAAAAGTACATTACTGCTTCCTTTTACTAATGTAGGCCTTTGTATGGTGGACTTTTTCTTCTATTTTTCGCACTGTGGTATTTGTACATTAAAGGGCAACCTCATGGCCACACACAAGCAAATGCAAGCAAAGAAGGTGGGACAAACATAAAACCAGCATGAGTTCTATTTCTTAAAAGAACAAAAGTGACTCCTGTTGTTTGAATATATTCATACCATATGTAACTAAGGAGCACACTGAGCCTATAGGCATAGCTTTTAATGAAGACTTGGGTGAGTAATTTGGAGTTGATGTATTTTCAGATAAACTGGGCCCTGAAAAATTCAAGGCTAAGATGCACATTACATATAATCTTGAATGTTGGCTTTATTGATGGGGAAACCGCTTAAGTAGGTGCTGGGTCATACTGTGCTCATTAGTTGACACATTTAACTGTTCAATCTTACAAAATAATGAAGAAATAAGGACATGAAACATCCTGTGAGCTTCACTATGGTCAGTTTCATCTTTGTTAGCTCAGTTTGCCTGGGAGTGACTTTCTTGCTGAAATTAGGAGCCTAAATTACGCAGCTTCCATGCTGTTACTGACGCGTTTTGTTGCAATTCCCTCCACAGGACTTAAATAACCTGCAGACGGTGGGGTGCTGTTTCTCACCAGCTTATTGGCTAATAAGTGTGAATGAATGTGGGGATAAACTGTGGGTCTTGTTGGTGTGATCATGCTGATAATAATGAACCAACTTCTAAACCCCACTTCCAAAAATAGTAATAAATGAATACAAAAACGGTAAACGCTAAGAGCACTGTGGCTGTGTGAAAACACGCAGTGAATAGTTGTATGTGTGTCAAAAAAGTTGTGTGTACAAGCCACAGACCATATGCTTGCTGTGGCTTCTATGTAAAAATTATCTGAATCAGGTCTTGTTTATTTGTGCGTGTGTGTGTGTGCCCATGTGTGGGTGGTGGTCTCTTTGGCCATCTGGTGCCTGGTTACCTGCCACTGCTGAAGCTAAACTGAGGCTCGGACACCAAAAGGATCAACAGTGCCGGGCCGTAGCAGCCAGTGCTCTTGGCACTGCAGGGGTACAGAGTGACGCTGTACTAAATACCCACCAGGTGGGCTTTGCCTTGGCTGGGTCAGTCTGGATCACGCCAGTCCACTTCCAGCTGAGGTTGGACCACCAGTGTGACAGATGGCTGGGTGACATCAGCCTTCTTCACCACTCTGAAAGAATGTTCGGCCCAACTCTTTGGACTGCTGCAGTCGTGTCTGATATGATCCAAACATGAGCCAATATTTGTTCTGTGTGCTGAGACTGAAGCATGACATACAGTACTGTTCATTCTGCGGCATGACAATGACCCCAAACACAGAGGGGTCTCATTTCTGTCAAAGATAAGACCCAAAGATGCCTGCTCGGAGTCAGTCCATCTAATTCTTTATAGAAAATTAGTATAGTATAAATAATTTTTACTGTGCTGAGTTAACACAGCGAAGACCACCGATTCAAAACTGTCTGCTCAACTATCTGAAGTGGTTTCACTTTACCGCTGCAGCCATTTTTCTACTTTTCCATCATCTGTTTTTTTATTTATTTATTTATTTTTTCAAATCCCTCATAAAAGCTGCCATGTTTTGACTTCTTCTACTGCACTCCATATATCCCGCTCTATTTCTCACTCTGTCTTGCTCGTGCTTTCTCTGGGTTTATTGCTGTCTTTTGGGGCCATGAGGGAGCCATCATCATTGCCAGACGGTATGGCTGCTGTGTGTAAATATCAAGCAGCACTCTTTCCCCAATGTTTTCCTGGAGACTATCAGCACTGCATAAACATCGAGGTGCTGTCTACAGAACACACTCAGACAGCTCATCACCATAAAAACACACATACACTTGTCCATTCAGAAAAAAAGTCGCACACACACTCACTTTCTTTACTGGTTGGAACTAGTACATTATTGTAGCCTCTAGCATATTTTCTATCAAATGTTATGAAGGCAGCATTGATTCAAGGGAACGTATGTCTGCTGTAGCCGTGTGTGCATGTTAACATGGCTTGGCATTGCTCAGAAACAAAAGCGACTGCATTTATTCTATCTGACACCTGCATGAAATACACTTCATGCATACTGTAGCGCACTTTTCAGAGCTTCAGTTCTCAGTCTTCGTTGTTATTCACACGTACAAGCACAATCACAAGCAATCTATAATTTGTGTCCCCAACACACACGTATGCATGTGCGCACAACGGTGACAGATGGTAGCAAAACACGGTCTTCAATAATAACCAGCATTACAAAACAGTTAAAAATGTATCCTTTCATTTGCTGTAAGGCTCACTCCAAGATTTATTTGCCACATTATACTTGCAATATTTAACAGGTTCAGCTTTTTTTCTTTTTTGAGCCTGAGTGCTGTAGAGGTGTCGTCCTTCCACATGCACGTTCAAGGTCACCCAGAAAGCTTCCTGCATCGCTGAGAGTGTAAATGTAAATGTACTGAAATACAAAACAGACTTGATAAAAGAATCTTTAGAGGGGTCGCCCGCATACCTGATACATGCCGTTGTATTCTGTGCCCCAAATACTCGAGTGTGATGGCGCCCTGTAGCTTGCTCCATTCTTTCTATTCTCCAGTATTTTTTTTTTTTTTCAGTGCAAAAAATTAGATGAAAGAAGAAAAGCTGGGAGTGTATGTGCATTTGTGTTTGTGTCTGTATGTGCACATGCTACTCATACTTTCTGGAAGTTGCAATAATACCTAGCAGAAGGTCATATATTGACCTTCTGTATTATTACACCTAAAAAGTTGCTACCACACTGTTACGAACTAAATCATTCCAGTGGGTTGCCATGGTTACATGACAGCCCACTGGAATAAAAAGCACAATGAAAAATAATTAAAACACATTTTGTGTATCTTTATGCATTTGTGTAAAAAGTACTTATACTGCACAATCTTGCAGAATACAACCATAGATATAAAAGATGGGTGTACACAACTATTGGATTGCAATCTCCACTCCACTTCGCTCCATCTTCACTTTTTTTTTTTTTTTGGGCCAGAAGTGACCATAGTTAGATGAAAGGTTGGTGCACTGAGTTACAGTAAAAACAACAGATGCAGCCTGCTAGCCTAGCTGCGTTCATAAATTGCATAGGTTTACAGACACAAATGCCTATTAATAAGTGTTAACATATAAATAAAATACACTCGTCAAAAAAATAAATAAGGGAACACTGGATCATCACAGTATAACACAAAGTCAGTTAAACTTCAGGGATATCAATCTGTCTGTTTAGGAAGCATAAATCATTGTGAATCCATTTCACTTGCTTTGGTTGCAGGTGGTGGCCACAGACCATTGCTCTCTTCTTATCCCTCCTGACTGATTTTTCTCTAGTTTTGCTTTTTGCTAGTGTCCTTGTCACTACTGGTAGAACGAGACCTGTAGCCCATTCAGGTTGCAATAGTAGTCCAGCTTCTCCAAGGTAGCATATCCATTGCAGAGGGTTTGCTGTGTCTCCCAGCACAGTTTCAAGTAGTTGGAGTAGATACCAAGAGATGGGCCATTACAGAGAGAGCTGGATAGGCCCATAGAAGGGTATCAACCCAGCAACAGGACCAGTATCTGCTCCTTTGTGCAAGGACGAACAGGAGGAGCACTGCCAGAGCCCTACGAAATGACCTCCAGTGGCCTACTCATGTGCATGTTTCTCACCAAACTGTCAGAAACAGACTCCATGAGGGTGGAATGAGGGCCTGAGATCTTTTAGTTGGACCCATACTCACAAACCCAGCACCATGCAGCTCAATTGGCATTCGCCAAAGAACACCAGAACTGGCAGGTCCGCCACTGGCACCCTGTTCTCCTCACAGATGAGAGCAGAGTCACAATCCAGGCATGAAAGAGTCTGGAGACACTATCCTTGGAGGCTCACACAGATCTCCATGTGTTACCCAACAGTACCCTGACTACTATTAAGTAGACAGTGGTCAGAGTGTGTAGGCTGTTCCTGGAAGACAAAGGCATTGATGCCATTGAGTGGCCCTCATCTTCTCCGACCTGAATCCAATTGAGAACCTCTGGGACGTTACGTATCGGTGCATCCGACACCCCCTAATAGCACCACAGTCTGTCCAGGAGCTCACTGATGCCCTGATCCATGTCTGGGAGGAGATCCCCCAGGCCATGGGGAAGCATGGTTTATGCTTCCTAACTAGACAGATTGATATCCCTGAAGTTTAACAGATTTTGTGTTATACTGTGATGATCCAGTGTTCCCTTAATTTTTTTTTTTTTTTTTGGAGCAGTTTACTAAATTTTAGTCACAAAAACTGGAGCACAAATTTCTTGGACAGGCTGTAACACAGAGGAAGCCATATAATTGTCATTTTTGTTAAAATGCTACACCAACACCACAAGCACAGTCAAGAGGTACAGTTCAGTGAGTTGAGTCACAAAGGCCTAGCCTAGCCTCCCCCCACATTTGTCAAGAAGAGTGGAAATTAGCTATAGAGAACGAAAGCATTTTTTTGTACCAGTGTGTAAACATATGACTTTCATCTTTAAAGTTGGGCATTTTAACATCTCTAAGGATTCTGTGAGGATTGATTTGCTTTGGAGGCAGCTTCAAGTGGCCATTTGTGTACCTGCAGTTTTTGGAACATCTGCATCGGCTTCATTTTAACAACCCCAGAAGTTGACGCCTGATTAAAACTTATATTGTACCAATAACATCAGATCTTTTAATCATACAGTGTACCCTAACACAGAGGTATGTACCAGTAATGCAGAAAAACTGACAAAAAGCTGGCATTTGGGTGCATTTTGAGTACTTTGCGTTTGTTCATAAAATGTTTGCCTGATGCAGAATTTGTGATTTTCTGTTAAAGACAGGAAGTTTTGGATACTTAACACAAGTACAGAACCAGAATGTTCCATTGCTGTAGATGAGTCGTGTTGACACATTTGAATTTGTCTGTGAGTCATGGTTTGACCTTAGTACCTCTGACTTACAACAGCAATTTAAACTCATTTAAAACTGCAAACTTGCATATGGATGAGTTACAACCCGCAACACTATATTTAAACTTTTATTAAACATTCCAAAGTTTCCAGAAATATCAAATAGAAATGTGCAGTAAATTCAATACTTCATTTAGTGGAACTGACTTAAAAACACGGGTATCTTAGACTTGAATATTTACCTCACTGTAAGTGTGATATTGCTTCAAGCCACCGCTGGGACACACAGATACAGAATATATATATGTGATGTTAGTTAACAGGCTAGAAAGTGTTATCCAACTTTGAAGCAACCTCAGGGCAAATTTAAGAGAAATATTGGGAACATTAAGTTTAAAGTGAGTAAATGAACTCCACGTAGCCTTTTATTTTTACTCCAACAGATTTAAAATTTAAATCAGTATTTTGACTCATGCTCAAGTGCAAGTTCATCGCAGCAGAGGTGTCCAGGAGATCCGGGAATTCCTCCCTCCCCTGTGGTTTGTACGGGAGGCTGGAGCTCACAATGATCCACTCCAATTTGGCAGAGGAGATGAGGGAAGGTCTCGCTCTGTATGGTAAGCTACTGTCTCGGTTACATTTCATTTGCCCCTGACTTCCAACTGCATTAGCCCATCACGCCTCGTAATATTGAAGTGGGACTGGAAGGATTTTCCGGCAGCGTATAACTTGTGTTACAGGATCCTCCTCACTGCTGTAATGACTGCTGCAGACAGGCAATATGACATGCCATTTGCCAGACATCAATTATCTACATGACTATCACATTTCTAATTTGGCATGTTAACCGCTTGAATGCATTTACTCCACTGAAATGTTTGGTTTGGTTTGGAGCAAGTGTGCTGTTTTAATGTGGGGATGTTATGGCAGTATCAAGAATTAATGTTCAAATATTTTTGTAAGTTAGATGCTGCGGAGATACAATTTACTGATACACTTAACTAATGCCTTCATTCTGTAATGTACTTCTTCAATTACAGGGAAAGGGAAAGAGGATGAATTCAGCTATTTATAGGTTTTTTTTTCATATGAAAAGCACAGAGCCCTGGAGGGCAAAACACTGTTAAAAATAAGCTGGTTAACACTTGACATACAAATGCAGCACAAGCCTCTCAATATTCCATCTGTTTCAAGTCACAGATATTTAAATCACCTCTTAAAAGTAGACCATGAAAGATATGTAAGAAAAATGATAGATAAGGGAGCAAAATACAAGTTTTCGGTACTTGAGATCCTCCTACTGCCTCCGCTACAGTGCTTCAGTCGCTGATAACAAGAAATCCCTGCCAGTGCTTTGCTTTGGCAATGTTGTGGATCTGTGTTGTGGAAAATCCCTCCTCTTACACTGCTGCCAATATGAAAGGGCTAAAAAATTCAGGATGAAGTACAAGAAATTCTGCACTGTCAAAACAAACACGAGAGCTAATTAGCTAACATTAGCGAGCCACCTTACATCAATCCGTCCATGTCCTTCCATCAGATCATCTTACAACATTAAGCTAATTAAAACTTCTTTCCAGTGTCAGCTTAAACCTGGGTTGCTGTTGAGGAGGAGGAGGGATTGTGTTTGTATGACAGGATTAAGAGAAGCGTGTTCACATGCAGTGCTAATGCATTGCTAGCCATTCTGAACTGAGTGGCTAGTCATGAATACACCCAGTTTAGCATAGCTAATAAAATGTTAGCTAAAATGCTAATAAACAACTATATAAAGCTCTTATATAAAGTTTTTGGTAAAACAAAAAGTATTTTGGCTTTATAGGACACCGCAAATAGTGAATGTGTTACCGATATGTAGCATAAAAAGCGTGAAAGCACGAGGATCTTTAACATAAATTACATAAATTTTAAATCTACCTTTAGTAATAGTAATTGATAGAATACACTTACATCCGGTAGGAGTGGGATGATGGAGATGTGGGAGGCACAGCTTCTATTTTGGGGTCTTTGAGTCTAGCTCACTCTTTGCTTTGCCTCTCTCTTTCCCTCCAAACCTCAACTGGCAATTGTGCCATTCGCAATGCACCCATTCCCCAGTGTCCCCTGAAGCACCTCCAGATGTATTCAGCTCCCATTTGTCATTCCTGGGAATGTGGTGGTGTCAGCAGTTATGCCCAGACCTGTACTGACGGTACCACACCACCAGAACAGGAAAATTTCAGCCCCCACCTAAGGTCACCCTATTCCCTTATTACAGTTTTATATCTCCAGTGTGATGGATAATGATGATGTTGTTGCCCTATTTAGTCTGCTGTGGTAACAGAGCTCACGCGTGAATTGCTCATTCAGTTGCATTTCATTTATGCGCTGGCTCGCTACTCACAGATCCGTTAGCTACAGCGGTGCATTTAAAGCCAGAGCTGAATTCACTGAAGAGAACTCTACTTTATGAGCAATGATGTGGTTCTGCTAAGTTATACAAACACCATAACTGGATCAAAGCTACTGTGCATGCACAATTTAAGACATTTTATGCAGTATAGACCTTTTAATCAGAAGACCTGTCAGTTAAAAATAGTAGAGGTGTAATTAATAACAAGCAGTTTCACTGAAGTAGCTAAATGGACCACCACCCCCCACCCCCCATTTTCTTTTCACCTGAGCCACACATTCATCTGTTGTTGTAGAAAAACTCTGCGAAACTAAACTTCCACATTGTGTGACAGATTTTAATATAAAAATTGGTAATGCTCTATGGTAATGTTGGCTATAGGTTAAGTGCAGATCGATTTTAGCGTATAATATGTTTTGATACACGTATGTGTTTGTTGTACAATCCCTGGTTGGAAGAGGGGAGCAACGTACAACCACATGGATAATATGAAAAGTCTGTTTTTTTTATTCCTTATTATGGAAATATAACCCCCAAAAAATGTGAGTCCAGCCTGAAAGAACAATCTGGCACCAGCTAGAATTAGAGCCACAAACTATCTCCCTAATTAAAAATATAATAAGCAACGAACTTAAAGAAAACAGCGTTTTAAAGTAAACAAATCTGACAGAAGGCGCCACTTCTGCACCAACACTAAGCTGCATGCAGCACACTAAAGAACTATGGGTTAGTTCTTCACAAGTAGTAGCTTGGTCAGTAATAAAAACTCACTTAATATCTCAGCATTTAGATATTATTGTTGTAAGCAGGGGAGCAGAAAATGGAAAAGCAGTGTGGAATTGTAGCTCGACAGCTTTTGTATACTCTCAGATGGTCTGTGATTGGCTGCGTGATCCCAGATTCACCTGCCAACTGCATGAGGTAGGAGGATGACCTATAACTGATGCCCACAGAGCCTGAGCAAGCCCAGAGAAACAGAGCAGGGCTGTGAAGTAATTTTGGCCTGTTGTAGCCACACGTGGTATATGCAGTTTGCTCACCCTTTTCTTTTTTGCCAATCATTTGCATCACTACACTAAATCCACTTAAGTACAACAGTGGGCGAATGTGCCATCATTCATAACGCCCAACCCTGATTCAGACTGTCTCTAGCCCAAGCTGCCACATTTAGTTGAACTGTACATAAAGAGCTGAAACTCACAAGTGTTGCTGCAGATTCAGATGATGATTCTCTTGGTCCATCACAATAAGCAACCCTCTTAGCATTAGCACAAACTAGGTAGACAACAGCCATCCATCCATGCATCCATTTTCTTCCATTTATCCAGTTCAGGGTCGCAGGAGAGCCGGAGCCTATCCCGGCTGTCATGGGGCGGTACAGGTCACCAGTCTGTCGCAGGGCTAAGACAGAGAGACAGACAGCCATTCACTCTCACATTCACACCTACGGCCAGTTTAGAATCACCAATTAACCTAATCCCGTGCATGTTTTTGGACTGTGGGAGGAAGCTGGGGTATCCGGAGAGAACGCACGCAAGCACAGGGAGAACACGCAAACTCCAAACAGAAAGGGCCCCAGTCTAGATTTGAACCCAGGAATTTCTTGCTGTGAGGCATCAGTGCTAACCACTGCGGCACTCTGATACCCTAAACAACAATCACGTCTAGGTAAATTCACACACGAGAAAACATTTTCTTTAACTGATTAGATTCTGCACACAAACCAGCAGATGCGAGGATCTTTGAATAATGAATCGGAGAGGCTACTGAGACAAGATTTTGAGGCCTCCAGTAACTTGTTGAGCAGCTAACGGCAGCCCTCATTTAAAACGTCATTGACAGCTCTGCTCTCATCCCTCGTAGCTACAGCGTTCACCTACAGAAACACAAAGGCCCAGCGGCAGCATACGCTGTCGACAATCTAATAAATTAAACTCAATTAATTACCGTGTTTAGCATAACTCTGGAGTTTAACAAAGGTCTTTGTGGTAGATGTATGCATTACAACAATTGTTCATTTTGATGAGCGGGGATTATAAATGAGGCAATTAACGTGCTGTCAGATCGGAGGGGAAAGGGTCTCAGTGCTCATTCTCTGAATCCTTCATTTTTTTTTTGCATGTAAACTTCAGACTGGAGTGCAGCGGCGCCTGGTGTCAGGCTGTCAGATGGGGAGGGCCAAGGGTCAGCTGGGTGCTGGAGTGACCGAGACAGCAGTGGACAGTTGACCCCGTCAGTGGAGATGCTTCGTCCTTCCATCTTCTCATGTTAACCTGATTTAACTGAGCAACGCACACGTACACGCGAGCACACACTTGCACGGACACACATACACACACACACACACAACAGGCTGCCAGCGAGTTAAGTCCCCAGGCGAGAACTGGGGCTGCAGAGAGGGGGAACACATTAGCCTAATAAGGGCCATCTGGTGGCCATTCATTAACTTGACCATCCTTGAAGTCCCCGACCCAAAATGTCATTTTTCACTTTGCAGAGAAATCCGTTAGGTGACAAGAAGAACTTGGGCCAAATTACCAAAGATGGAAAACGTGAAGACAGAGAGCAGACAGAGAGGTGGGACTGAGGAAGAGTGGTGGAGCCGGAGAGAGTTTGTGAGTAAAAAGAGACTGACAGGGAGTGGGAGCTCAAGTGAGGCTAGAAAGGGAGGTTAATTAGCAGATACTGTGTACACTGTGGGCTCATCCAAAGCATATAACATTAGTGGCACAGTGAAACACTTTCACACCATTAGCTAATTCTTTATATTATACACACAGCCATTCAACCATGTGGGTCTAAGCATTTGACTTTTTCTGTGCAAAAATATGGAAAAATGTACCAGTGAAAATAATACCATTTGAGACCCAGTGAAAACAATTTAAACATCCACCAAGATCTGGTGGAAGTGTGATTTCTGGAAGGATTAGTGTAAAGACACTGTGACAGATGACTTTGTAGTGCATCTCAGACCTTGACTGACACTCATTTGCTATGATAAGTGATTTTTAAATGAGTGTACGCTCACACATGTGAGATGCAACGCCCTCGTGCAACAGGGGGTCTGCACGGGTTTAATCAAGCTGTCTGATTAGATGCCTGCACGGAGAAGCACCATTCATTCTCAAAGCAAAACATTCTACAAGGTCATATGCAAATGCTCTTATTATTTCTTACATCTTAAAATGTTTTCAAGTCATAATATGAGTCATTGGTATGTTTTTTTTTTTTTCTTTTTAATCCATGGTGTTAAGCGGTCATTTCTTTTCTCTGCAGTTCCCAAAGTGGATACATGTATTTATGTTCAAGGTTGTTGTTGGTCCAGCAGGTAATATAATGTTTGGAGTATGGCAGTTTTCCATCATTAGAGCGCACTGAGAGCCTTATTGGAATAAAGCGGTATACATCTCTTCTCTGAGACCTCCCCAGCATGCAAGGACACACAATCCGTTCAAAATGTCCTTACTGAATCATAATCTCAACACAACCGATGTTTACAGTAACAAATGGTGGGGAGGATAACATTACCCATCTTGGCTCAGCGCTACTGTCAATACTCTGTTGTTACATTGTTGTGTGCATGAATGGTTGCTTGAGAGTCAGCTCTTTCTCTGGGTGATCTTTATCTAACATCTCTTTGGTTAATGTTTTCAGTATCATTCAAGCCATGAACCCTTGTTTGCTGAGCATTCACTGTCATACAGGAACACATTGAGCTATTGATTTATATAGACTGCGATATTTTCCGTGTGGTGTACTAAAGAATAACACTTAAGGTACATATGGTAATAAATATAGACTCTCAGCAGTACACCATGAAACTTAGCAGTGTTCATATAGCTGAACTGAATGATACTTTATGTCTTTCTAGCCAGTATGAGCATAAGCAGCAATCAAAACCAGGGTTCACTGTGATAAAGTTAATTTATCATTGTGATAAAGTTAATAATCTTTGCTGAAGCCTGCACGGGCTAAAGTTGCTATGATCATCAAGTAGCTTGTTAACAAGGGCACTACCAGAGCTTTTTTTGACAATAATAGGGATCGCCAAAGTTATTACAATTCGTCAACAGGGAGGCATCAATGACTGGTATTGCTTTGACGAAAGACACGCTGCAAACACTGTGGGGAAGTTATGTAATGTTAGTTTAAAGGTCTGCAGCAGCCTGGCCACCTGTCCAGGGTGTACCCTGGCTCTCAACCTATGACAGCTGGGATAGGCTCCAGCAGCCCCGTGGCCCTGAATTGGATAAATAGAAGAAAATGGATGGATAGTTTAAAGTTCCCGAAATTCAATAAAATGACAATGGGTTATAAATGGTAGGGAATGTGAACTGTAGCTTTGAATCGGGATTTGATCTAGACTGTGTGAAAATGTGAGGGAAGGGGCTGATCAGTTTTCTACAACATGACTAAGTCCTTCATTGGTAAGTAATCAGGGATTGGTTGATTATTAGGTCAGAATGTATAGTGTGACAAGCAAAAAAAAAAAAAATACAAAAACCCTAAACTCTCTAAAACTCTTCACCTGATTTCTTTTTAATTTAAAAAACTTAGGACGATATCCATTAGTAGGGCAAACTCGGATATATTTATCTTCACTGACAAACCAAAGCCACGGGGAAGACTTCAGTGCAAGCTTGCCGTGTGGGTGCCATTATTTCACTCATACATCTTTTTGTACTTGGGGAGGAAAAGTTAAAATAAAAAGGTATTTTCTAATGCTCATTAATGAAGCCCTTCCTAGGCAACAATCTCAGTTACTGAGTGCATTTGCTCATCAGCGGAAACCAGACAAAGGACAGATTCTCAGCTGGTTGGACACAACTTTCAGGTAACCGTAAGAAAAGGTAATGAGAAAACAGTCGATGTTTTCTATGAACCTCAAAGGTAGTTTAAAGATAACAATGTCACTCTTATGGGTGAGTCCCTGTCACTAATTTAAGCGTCTCAGTTTTCACATCTACACACAGAGAAGCATTTAACTCATGTTTTTCAGCGGTGGCCTGACTTTGTTTTGAGCAGCCCAGTGTAGCCAGTCATGTGAACACAGAGCAGATCCACTAAGATTAGTGGGTTGCTCAAGGGCACTTTAATTCCAGTGGATGAGAAGCAGAGAGGGATGTTTTCATTTGCTTTCCCTGGTTGTAGCAGCCGACCTGCCAAATAACACACTGTGCTATCCAAACCCTGGAGGTTGCCCAGTAGCCAGGCCAGGGGACCTTTAGCTGTGGTCGTGTCTTTACCATCCAATAACCAGCTTTTGTTTATTTCATTGCCAGAACCTTTGCAGAGATATTCCCATTTGTAAGGCTGGACCACAATACAGATGATTATGCCATCCTTATTAAAGCTGCAGGGATGCCGACAGTGGAGCAAACTGTATTTACAGCATCAGCGATGCTCTTTTGTTCTCCCAGTAAAAAGGAGATGCAGGAATGTTGCCTAATGATGGCACAGATGACCATCTTGGCCCTTATTTGTAGTTATCAAGCTGCACGAGGCAACATTCTCTCCCTCAGATCGACACCTTTTTACTCCCATCTTCCACCACATGCTGTACCTGCAGGAACATCAAAGATAGCAGGAATTAGCCCGCCTCTTTGAAGGTGAACAATGCTACAGTCACGTTAATTCTCCTATCCCCATTTCTTCTCCTTAAAGTGAAAGAAACTTCAGATAGAAACATCAGAATCTGTCAAGCATGGCCTCATTTTTCTCAGGTACCAGAGAGGAGATTACTTAGCAAGCATGACCTTACATAAGGCATGAAAACATCAAGCTATGACTGACAATTTCATTCACAAATTGGGGAAAAAAACCCAAAACAAAACAAAAAGACAATCTTCTTTTCCCAGTGTGGTGTGTTAAAGCTAAAGGTGTGAGTCTCACATGTCTAAAAGTGTCTGCACATCAGGTGTCTTGCCATGAGCATGGTGCCTAATCACTTCTATTTCTGATGAGACAGATGTCTCTGGTCTTATTAGTGTGACACAGACAACACGGAACACTGATATAACTGCCTTTAAGAGAAGACGTGAATAATACTGGTTGTGCTGACAAATTACTGTCAAAACAAACCCACACTGAGTGACAGTAATATGACAAATGGCTTTTCACTTACATCTTTGATTCATTTAATTAGTTGACAATTACATCCAACAATTCTTCTTTACACTTATCAAGACAGGAAAAAGACAAAGATTAAAAAAAACAAATAAAAAACAAACATCTAGTTAAACAGGAATGTGAGCTTTGTGACTTTCTATTTGACCCTGCATTTGTTCAGTCTATCAGTATACATATATAGTGTTGACGCTGTGGTTGCACATGCTGTTTGTCCATGGCACACACTACATCTGTGGAAAACAGCCAGTGTGTACTCAGGTTGATACTATACACACTGCAGGGAAGAGCATGACACAGAAAACAAACACAATCTGTTACGTCAAATCTCCGCACCTCTGTATTCACTCATTTGCTTTATTTTTGACTTTGACGCGAGAATACAGATTAGTGAAGTGGGATGTGAGGCCTCGTTCTCAAAAAAGCCTCATGTAAGTCTTTGTACGAGTTCTAAAAACATGCATTGATAATGACGCGTGTTTCTCAGAATACGGCTGAGCGGTGAAGGCAGAAATGAAAGGCCTTTAAACCGTTCACAGTCCAGGCTTCTATTTATTTTCTTTTTCTTTTAGTGTAGTGGGTTAGAGCAACATATTTACAGTGCAGATTAATTTGGACCAAACTGAAGAAAAACTGAAGCTCAGAAAGAGAATCAAAGTAGGGAAAAAATTAAAAATTACTGGGAATATCAAACTTAAAAAAAAAAACAAAAAAAGACAAGCCAAAACTAAACTTAATATCTGAGGAAACAACACAGCACTGGGCTATACCCTATTTTAGTATGGCCCCTGGCAGTACAGCTAACATGGCCTGCTCACCATCATTGCCTGAAACAATGAAACTTGAGAAGAGCTGCAGCTCCTGCCTATATAGTCAGTAGCTCCTTCCACTAGAGGAAATAACAATTAGATAGCAATTAACTACAAAATTAATTTACAGCAGTGCTTAAACTATTAGTCAAAAGACAATGCTAATAAGGTAACAGTAGAAGAACCTACAGCTCCGGAAAAAATTAAGAGACCACTCCAAAATTATCAGTTTCTCTGATTTTGCAATTTATAGGTATATGTTTGAGTAAAATGAATATTTTTGTTTTATTCTATAAACTACTGACAGCATAACTGTGATTGCAAATCAGGGTTATTCCACCAAATACTGATTTCTGAACACTTCCTAAATCAAAACATTTTATATATATATATGTATATATAAAAATCTGAGAAACTGATAATTTTGCAGTGGTCTCTTAATTTTTTCCGGAGCTGTATATGGATAGCATTGTCTCGTGTTTTAACAGATTTCTACTTTCCTGTTCATCCACATTAGGGAATGTGCCATGGAATGTGCAGGTGACATTGTCCATGCAGAAGTTAATATAGGCTAAAACAGACATGTAGTTATTTAAGTCTGTATGGTTGTCCTGTGTGGATTCCTGTTTGAGTAAATCCCAATTTCCACCCACACGAGTTGTTATGAAGGGGACTGTAACTGTACAAAGAGGCCAAGCCCGCTTTTTGTAGCAGGCTGCAGGCTGCTTGCATTATGGGAAATGTAGGTGCAGGAAGATTTTTATTTTAGTATTATTATTTTCTTATAATTTTTGTGTGTGTGCGTGGTTCCAGACCCATAATGGGGACTAAAATTTAATTTGTATTTAAATTATATTTGTTGCATTTTAAAACAACTATTATTTGACTAATGAGTTTCTACACATGGTGGCCTAACAA
>VUQI01039657.1:2579-22193 GCA_015106735.1 Paratilapia polleni | reverse complement strand
ATGCCTGTGGTCTTCAGGCCCTCAGGCAGCACTGCATTAAAAACAGGCATGATTCTGTCATGGAAATCGCTGCATGGGCTCAGGAACACTTCCAGAAATCACTGTCTGTGAACACAGTTCACTGTGCCATCCACAAATGCAGGTTAAAGCTCTATCATGTAAAGAAGAAGCCATACGTGAACATGATTCAGAAATGCTGCTGTTTTCTCTGGGCCAGAGCTCATTTAAAACGGACAAAGTGGAAAAATGTCCTAAGGTCAGACAAATGGAAATTTGGAATTCTTTTTGGAAAACATGGACGCCACATCCTCTGGACTATAGAGGAGAGGGACCATCAGGCTTGTTATCAGCGCTCAGTTCAAAAGCCTGCATCTCTGATGGTATGGGGCTGCATTAGTGCCTATGGAACTGGCAGCCTGCATATCTGGAAAGGCAACATCAGTGCTGAAGGATATTTATAAGTTTCAGAGCAACATACAGTCCCATTCAGATGATGTCTTAACAAGGCAGTGTTAAACCACATACTGCATTTATAAGAGTCCAGATACTGAGCTGGCCTACCTGCAGTCCAGACCTTTCACCAACTAAAAACATTTGGTCATAAAATGAAAAATATGACAAAGAAGACCCAGGACTGTTGAGCAGCTAGAATCCTATATCAGAAAAGAATGGGACAACATTCCTCTCCCAAAAGTCCAGCAGCTGGTCTCCTCAGTTCCCAGACACTTACAGACTGTTGTTAAAATAAGAGGGGATGCTACACAGTAGTAATCATGGCCCTGTCCCAACTTTTTTGGTATGTGTTGCTGACATCAAATTCAAAATGACCTTATTTTCTCTCTTTCTCAGTGCAAACATCTGATGTTTTCAATGCTCTATTGTAAAGTATGGTAAAATATGGGTTTATGAGATTTGCAAATCATTGCATTCTGTTTTTATTTACATTTTACACAATGTCCAAATCTTTTTGGAATCTGGGTTGTAATATATTGTTTAGGGGAATGACTGACACTAATTAAAGGTGGTATCTGTTTTGCTTAAACATGCAAAATCTTTGGTATGGGCCTTTCAGTCCAAACCAGGAATAAATTCTTCAAAATCCTTTACTATAGACCAACACTTGCAGCCTGTGCACATTGTTCTAACAATCAAAGTGTTTTGAAGTTACAAATATAAATCTAAACACCTGGAATTGGACATTGCTTTAAAAATGTAGAAGCCACTGCTAAAGGGTCCACCATAAGGGGTTAGCAAGGTCATGATAGTAATCGCTATCAATCCATCCATCCACTGTAGTGGAAAATGACACCTTTAACACTTGTAGTGGAAAAGTGTGGCTTCTATCATACAAATAGGCTCCCTCTGTGAACCTGAAGGAGTCATGGACATAATGCTTGCAAAACATATAACGAATAACTTACATTGCCGGAGGAAATGTTGTTCACGTAATAGACTCCAGTGGGCAGAGGAAGAGAGAGGTGCTCAGTGGGTCACAAACACACATCCGTCCATTAATTTTTACGACTAGCATGGACCTCGTTAATATTGGCAGAAATATTGTTTTCTATATTAACAAATATTACCAGTAATGAGTACAGCACGCACAACTGTTTTTACAGACAAAATCCATAATTATATTTATTTCAAAGTATAAACTGACAGTTCTATGCAATCTTGAATGTCTGTAATTTGCTTAAAAATGATTGTTTTCTTTTTGGTGTCACATCAGAACAGACACTGAGAATGGCAGCAAACTGGCTAGGACTGCTGTCCATAGGAGTGTTTTACATAATCATACTGGGCACAGGCATCTGGGCATCCAGGAAGTCCAAACGTGAGGAGAAGAAGTGCTCTGGGAACCGCAGCGAAGTCACAATGGTGGGAGGGCGGAACCTAAGCATTTTCATCAGTGTGTTTACCATGACAGGTAGAATAATAAGAATCTTGTTAATATTAACATCATAGGCATCAACGGGGCCTCAAATGCTTCAATTTGACTGCATTAAAATTTCATCAATTTTCAAAAAGGTTGGGTTGATTTTATTCATTTTTCCCCACTCATTGTCTATATGCCTCTTAATGTTTTGCAGCCACATGGGTAGGAGGAGGCTATATCTTGGGTAATGCTGAAGTTGTCTACGATCCAACAAAGGGATTGGTGTGGGCTATTGGACCTGTTGCATTTGCCATGAACTTCATTTTAGGTGAGTTAGGGGTTTGGGAGCATGGATAAATTGCTACACTGTTGGCAAGTAGGACTTGACCACCTAAGGTTTGTATCCCAACAAGTGATTTACTTATAATGCCATGGGGAAGACATGGTTTTCCATATACCCCCTCACAGTTTACAGGAATAGCATCATATGTGCAAAACTGCGGTATTTGTGTCTGTGTAAACTTAGAATAATGGTGATAAAACTCTAAAAATAAATAAATAAAATAAAAACATATATTCTCCTGGTTTTGTGTGTACTGTTAAATATGGAGGTGAGATCATTAAGTCCCAGGACTCTGGCAATAAAAATTAAAATCATGATTGAATCTGGATGATCTTTGCTTCAAGATCACCTTCTTATGCACCTCTAGACCACTTCCACTTAATGCTGTTATTTTTGGAAAATCTCTGTGGATGTTATCTCTGTGCAGGTATGTGAAGGAAAACATTCAGCAGGACCAATGTGAGCTGTACTATGCGCCATCAAATGGCAGCACACAGCGGACTGAAAAAGTATGAGTTATTTGTCTGCATCAACAGAGTCTTCTTGAAGTTAAGGGTCACTGTTTTGACACACTGGAGGAGACCCTGGACTCATTGCAGATGCATAAGTGCGGGAATACACTTGTGCATCTGCAATGAGTCCAGGACTTTCACAGAGAGATCTAAAAATGGCAGCAGTGCTAGAAGTGGTCCAAATGTGCACAAAATTATTTACAATGTAATAAAAAGTTAACATTAACTATTATAAATATATTTATTATGTGTTGGTAACTATTTTAGTGCCCTTTGTGGTTAAGGTTTGGCACAAAATGTTACAAAAACTGTAATGTTTGCATTTGTGCATCTGCAGGTGGACTCTTCTTTATAAAACCTATTCACTCGAAGAACTATGTTACCCTCATGGACCCATTTCAAGAGAAATACGGCCAAACTGTAGGTGCTGTTCTGTTCGTTCCTGCTCTTCTAGGGGATATCTTATGGATAGCATGCATTCTTGCTGCACTGGGTAAGTCAGAATTAAAGACTTCAGTTTTGTTGCAAATAAGGAACAAATATTGTATAATTCAGTGACTATAATGGTTTAGTATTTTAATACAGCAGTGGTAGCACTAGTGTCACGCTAAACCTACACTACTGAGTCACCCCTAATTTCTTTATATTTTGCTGCCAAGGAGCCAGATTTGCTTACAATTCTTTAAGTGGCCTTGAGCAATAGTTCTCCAGGCTTTCTGAAGGTCTTTCAAAGTTTCTCTTTGGGAATTGGCTCACTCATTTTCAGTGCAGTTCTTCTATCTGACCATTTTCAGAGGAATATTTTTTTAAGCCAATTAACACTGCACTTTTATGCTTGAATCATTCAAGCATAAAAAAGGCACCTAACTCAAGTGATGAACCAGTGTTGTGTCTACACATAACAGACAATTTAGCAAAGAACCAATTTTAAATTGTATCTTTAGGCACTTTGTTACTGTCACAAAAACACATAATCGGTTCCCATTTCTTTAGCTGAATCTACGAAAAATGCCAAAGATAACACATCTTGACAGGCAAAAGGTGGTAAGGTAGGCATGGTATTTTTGCACTAACAAGGTGATTCCCAAAGAGCTACTGGCTGAAAACTTGGCATATCTCAGCATGGTATGCAGTGTGTCCTTAAAAAATTTGAGGAAAGAAGTGTCAGGCCTCAAAAACTATCTATAGCAGGTGAACAGTATCTGAAAGTCATGTCCTCAAGAAATTGGAAAAAAATCCAGCAAAGACCTGACACAGGACGTGAGAGATGCATCAGGCCCTTCAGTTGATCCATCTACTGTTCACTGAAGCCTCATCAGATATGGTCTCAGTGGAAGGGTGGCATAAAGAAGCCATTCTTAAGGATGGAAAACAGGGAGAAAAGGCTGAGGTATGCCAAATTACACAAGAACTGGACTAGAAATCAGTGGCAACAGGTCTTATGGAGTGATAAATCCAAATTAGAATTTTTTTTTCAAACTGTCATCAATATGTATGATGGAGATCAGGAGAGAGGTACAGCAGTGAGTGTCTACAGCCATCTGTAAAATTCAGTGGGGGCTCTGTCATGGTTTGGGGCTGCATTTCAGCCAGTGGTGTTGGAGATTTTGTCAAAACTGATGAAATTATGAACAGAAAAGTACCATCAGATTTTGATCCACCACGCAATACCATCTGGAAAGCATCTGATTGGCAATGACTTCATTTTTCAGCCTGACAATGATCCCAAATATTGCCAAATACGGACTTTCAAGCTTGTTAGAACTGCACAAACTCTGTTTTTGCCTCATATACTGTATTTCCATGCATGTTTGCACATTTTAATAAATTGCTGCACCTTTTCCCCATTTTCATAGCAAAATATAAAGAAGTGAGGTGTGGCTCAAGACTTTTGCACAGTAGTGTATAAAGTGCTAAATCGATCATTTTTAAAAATATAGTGAAAAGAGTAGTTTTAAAAAAACACGCAATACATTTTAGTTTCAGAATGCTGCACACTGAATGTATGTTTGTGGTTCCAGGTGGCACAGTAAGCGTGGTCCTGGATATCTCCTCATTGATATCTGTCGGGATATCTACAGCTGTGGCAGTCATTTACACATTAATGGGAGGACTGTACTCTGTGGCTTACACTGATGTCATACAGCTCAGCTTCATGCTGCTCGGATTGGTAAGGCTACTTCTGTTAATAAAAATTCACGGCCTTCATACATCTGGTGAAAATATAATTTCTCTGATACGTTGGTTTATGTGCAAATACCTGCAAACATAATCTTTATTTATCTACAGAACAGTGAAGGACTGAAATATAATATTTCCTCCTTATTTCAGTGGCTCTGTGTCCCCTTTATCCTGATAAGCCCCTACTCTGCTAATATGACCGTTGCTGCAGTATCTAAGCTGCACCAGGAGCCTTGGATTGGCAAACTGGAGCTAGAAGACACAGGTCGCTGGATCGATGACTTGCTAGTACTGGTAAGGGGCATCTTCCACATTCGACCTCAATACCTTCAGTTGGAAACAAGCAAGATCAGCACAGACCGCTCTAACCCCATTAACTTAAAGTATCCATGGGTAACCATTTCCTGTACTAGTTTGTTATTAGGAACAAAAATGATATTAATTTCCCTAAAACAACCATAACTCTGTTTTTATTCCTCTCCAAGGGCATTGGAGGAATCTGCTACCAGGCTTTCTATCAGAGAGTCTTGTCCATAGCCACTGATACCCAAGCTAGGATCACCTGTTTTGCTGGAGCAGTATTATGCCCAATACTTGGCATCCCATCACTCATCATTGGGGCAGTGGCAGCATCTACCAGTACTTAATCCTATTTATCTTCTCTTTGTCTTCAGTATCATTGTCAGTCTTGGAATAAGCATTTCCTTACAAGACCATACAACGGTTACAACTAAAGGGAGCAGCTGAAATGAGTCTGCTATGTTTGAACTGTTTAGTTACGTAAAAACAGAACCAAACGTTGTTTGTGGTCATGGTGTTGAATAACTAGACTCAGCACATTTTAGCCTTTATTGTTTAACTGTGACTCATATGATTAAAATAATCATATACGTTTTTCAGATTGGAACCAGACCACGTATGGTTCACCCAGCCCATACGAAGAGGGCAAAGCTGGCATGATCTTGCCAATTGCCCTTCAGCATCTTTGTCCCTTCTACGTCTCACTGATTGGCATAGGAGCACTTGCTGCAGCTGTGATGTCATCAGTTGACTCTGCACTTTTGTCTGCTTCCTCTTACCTAGGCCGAAATATCTTCAAGAATGTGATTTACAAACAGGTGGCTGTCAATTTTAAACATCATCAGTACTTGTGTTATGATTTGTGTTGCATCTTCTTCTTCTTCATGGTAGGCAAATTAAAAACTACTGCAGCCCCGCTCTACCGCATCAAGAGCATCCATTTTAATTTACTGCCTGAGCTTGTTTATCAATCCAGATGTTACCAATCAACATCCTTAAATCTAAATTTTCCAAATTGGATAGGCTATTTTCTGTGAAAGAGGATTAGGGCCACTGAAAATACATTTTTGGGTCATGACTTTTTTTTTTTTCATAATTCTGAACTAAACTAACATAAAACTAACACATGAATTACCTATCAAATTTGTAGCACCAACTGATATTGCATCTATAAAGGATTTTGTGCCCTTTTAAACAGGTGATAGGCAGCCTTAAATCATTTGAATTTACACTTTCTAACGTGGACATTTTTTTTTTTTTTAAAGAGAGTTATAATTAGGGACCTTCTTAAGAAAACATAAAGAATGGATTAATTTTAGTTTTTGAAATGATAAACCATACAGACACAGCTAAAAATGGAAAAAACAAATGAAATATGCATATAAAATATAAATTAAGTTAAAGAAAAAAGGAAAAAGAAACTAAAATACTAAAAATATTACTGTAGCCAGTGTGACTATTTCCACTGGATACACATATTTCATTAGTTTACAGTGTCAAAATGTAGGATATGTCCTCCTTGGAGGCAAAAGGTTGAATTTTGAGGTCGATAAAAGAACACAGACAAAATCAGCAGCTTGTGTAATATGTGGCAGCTCAGCGATGAATCGAAACGCACAATATGATAGTTGGTCCACCAACCAGAAGGACATCGTATTAAAAGAAAATATATGGACAGTAGGGTACATTAACAAACAAACTGATTGCCTGCTTGCAAATAGCAGTAGTGAAGCTACCAGTAAATTAGGTACAGTATATATACTGTATACTGTATCTGAAATTTAGTTTTGGAGCGTTAAATCACAAAGAGCAGCAGGACATTATTAACCTTGTTCGTGATACGTTCAGTGGGAACTGGTGATTAAAACAAAACTGATACGGGATGTTTTCCTCGACTTTCTAACATTCCATTTATTAATGACTAATAGTGAATAAAAATATGACATATATTAGCAGATAATGGAATAAATATTTAATGCTGAAGTTACTCATATTATAATTTTAGAGCCTCAAAAATCAACACATGATTAACGTTAGTTTAACCTGATGGCTTATAGAATTATTTTCTCTATTGCAGGCATCAGAAAAATCTATTCTTGTGGTGGTTAAGGTGTCAGTCGTCCTGTGCGGACTGATGGCAGCAGGCCTAGCCATGACAACAAGGTCCGTCCACCTGTTCTGGATCGTCAGTGCAGACGTCTTGTATTCAATGATGACTCCCCAGGTGATATGCATATTCTTCTTGCGCCAGTGGGTGAACAGGTACGGGGCCTGTTGTGGCTTTGTGTTGGGTCTACTGCTGAGAGCTCTGGTTGGGGAACCTCTGATAGGCCTCCCTGACGTGCTGCCCCTGCCATGGGACAAGATCCACGAGGAAGGCCACCGATATCGCTTGTTTCCTTTTCGCACTAGCATTATGCTCATCAACACTGGAACCATTTTGCTAATATCGCAACTCTCTCAGTGGCTGTCTAAGAAGAGATTTCTGAAAAGCAATCCTAAAACAGACCGCAACGTATATTATATGGCACCAATTCAGACAGATGTGGAGGACAGCGAGACACTGGATAAAGAACAGTCTCACTAATCCTCTAAAAGCACTAAAGAAAGGGAAAGTTTTTGTGGGAGAATTTTCAGTGCAGGAAATCTGCACGATAGTTAAAAGGGGACTGTGATTAAATCCTCTGGGGACCTAAAAGTGGGTTTTGTTTAACATTTTTTAAATTACTGGTAAAACTTATCAATGTTTTTATTATACTGAATAAACAATCTCTTAATAATAACATTTGGTTGCGTGTTGTGAATTTCCTTGTGTGTCTTATTTTCCTTCTTCTGAAGAAAAATAAAACTAATGCCATTATTAAATTAAATTAGATTGTTATTTTAATTTTTTATTATTCTATTTTTACTCTTAAAACATGCTTTCAGTCATTAACAAACAACCTCTGTCAAAGATTCAGTCTGTGGCTCACACAGACTCTTAAGATTACATGTGCACTAACTGGACTGGTTTGGAATAGCAGCTTCAGATAGATCAGGAAATAATGAAGTTACTGTATTTTTTAATCTAACAAAGGCCACAATTTTTAATGTCATGGAAAACACTGATATAATCAGAGACAACAATGGCTTGGTGAAACTAAATTATTTTACACTTCTTCTTTTAAAGGGGACCTATTATGCTCTTTTTCAGCTCCATATATTTTTTTTTATTGTAGACTCTTCTAAAGTAGCCTTGCATGATTTACAGCTGAAAATAATCCTTATTTACCCCATACCTGGCCTTGGTGCAGCCCCTTAGTTCATCCACTGTGTGCAACAAGCCGTTTTAGCTCAGTTTCCTCTCTGTTTAAACCAACTTTCTTCTGTCTGCCCCTCGTAAACAGAAGGTTTGAACAGCATGTGAGTGTGTCTGCTGTGCCTGAGATGACCAGATTAATATATCTGCTCTAAATGCCACCATACATATCCAAGAGGAAAAAAAAAAAATTGGCACAAACCGGGCGTTTACGGCAGTCTGAAGCCTGAGCTTTTGGCTTATGGGATTTCTGTGTACATACTCTGACCTCATTGTTTGAAAATTTGGCCATAAAATAAGGGAAAGCATAATAGGTCCCCTTTAAATCATTTGTGTGTTTCAACATGTATTTTAAAAGTTTCTTCTTGCCTGAATATTTTGCCACAGTTCAAACACTGGAAAGACTTCTTGCTCGAGTGGATCATCATGTGTCTTTTCTGTGCTCTCAAAGTGCGGAAGGATTTCGGACACAACGAGCACCTGTAAGGACTCTCTCCTGTGTGTTGGCGAGTGTGAACTGTCAGTAGGCACTTTGCGATGAAACCTTTGCCGCAGTGTTTGCACGTGTAAGGCCGCTCGCCTGTGTGAAACCTCGTGTGTAGCCTCAGCTCCCCGGAGGAGAGAAAAGCCTTCCCACATTCTGTACACAGGTAGTTCTTCTCCCCTCGGTGCATGCGCATGTGTCTCGACAAATGTTGGATCGACGTCTTTCCACAAATGTGACATTTGTAGCGGCGTTCTCCTGTGTGTATGCGAATGTGCAACGCGAGGATATTTGAAGACCTGAAGCCTTGACCACAGTATGAACACAGATACGGAGTCTCGCCCGTGTGAATCCGACGGTGCACGGTCAGAGACCACTTGGAGGAGTACTTCTTGTCACACTTGTCACAGTGGAATGGAAGGGTGTGTGTTTTAACATGGCTAGTTAGGGCTGATACATCCTTGAAGACTTTCCCACAATACTCACAAGTGTCGGTTGACCTCCTCATCTTAGGAGTGATTGTTTGAGCCTTGACTTCCTGAAAAGTACAGTCTTTCCCAGGTTCTGTGATGGGAAGATGGCTGGATTCCTGGATCAGATGCTCTTCCCTGATGTGCTTAAGAAGTCCTGACACATGGCTGTCAGAGTAGGGACACAGAGAGCAGGTCTGCAGCTGTAAAGGTGTATAATTTAAATCTGAAAATGGGAAGATGATGATAAGTGTAAGGAAAACGTTTCCAAAATGAAATCTTTGATGTATCTCACAAACTCATAAGAATGTGGAAATTCAATGGAAAACAGTTTTTCTTGATGGTATCTATAACTGAATGCTTGCATACCTGAGCAGTATGAAGAGGTCATGCCCTCGCCTTGCTCCTCTTTCAGCTTTAGGTCTTCATTGTCTTTGCCGTAGTCCTCCACAGGTGCATTATCATCGGTTTGAGTCTTCTCAGCTGGCTCTTCGGCCTCGCTGTAATCAAACTGTCCTTCATTTTTGTCACTTGAGGACTCATTCTGCTGCTCTGAAGCAAGCTGCAAGTCTCCTTTGGGATCAAGCGACAGCTTAGGCAAAAACATATTCTCAGCTTGGGAAGAGCCTATGAGAGAAATAAAATATTAAAATCCTTTAATTTCTCAATGTATCTGCAAACTTGAGCATTTATTGACAAGAACAGTTATGATGCTTTTTGAACATCCATATTCAGAAAATCTCTGAGCATATAAACTAGCTTTAATGACATAGCTAAAGAACGTACAGGCAAAATTAGCAGAAAAGCACTCATTTCTTTATGATTTTGGATGCAGGCATAGCACTGGTTTTATTCAGACCGCACTGTAGAATTTTGCCAAGGTTACTAAAATCATAAATGTTGTAATAAAGCAATGTTGTTTATATGTCATGTCATGTCATCACAAACTTCTAAATCGATGTAGATTAAGATTTAGACATATATATATTTAATTTAATTAATTAAAATGTAGGAAATACAATAAATAAATAAATAAATCACTATTTCTGAACAGACGTTTCGCTGGATTCCCGTAGGTTTAACTTCAAAAATAGTGAACTTTTTAGAAATCATTGGACAGTTTAAGTGGCCCAGGCAGCTGAGTTTATTTTAACCACTGCACGAAATTACTTACGCTTGTTTGTGTTTCCTGGCTGTTGCTGATGGAAGTCCAGTAGCGCCTTCAGCTGATCTGGTTCCAAAGTAAGCTGCGCACATTCTTCTATGACAGAAGGTGCAGAGCTGAGCCACTCTGCAGTCTGTAAAAGGTTTGCAAAACACAACACAACAGAAAACAAAATAACCGTGTTGAGATATCATTGATCAATTTGTTATTCAGCATTTTGCTTTAGTCATACAGTGATATGAAAGCCCTTAGATTTAAACTAAGGCACTGATTAATATTTAACAATATACTGTCCCTTACCTGTCTAATATCAGGGATGGGTAATAGGGTATCCAGCCTGGAGATGAATTTCCACACTAAAGCGTGCAATGTGACCTCATACTGTTTGCCATAATATATGGGGAAGACCTCCTAGAACAGCAAGAAAGGGGTCATTCCATCTCAGTTCATCACATTTAACAAAAATTTCCCAGATGACCATCTCAGATTTGTCAAAAAAAAAAAAAATCCAAGGAAAAGGTCCACTTCTTAATAGGAATGATGCGAAATTTCAGGTCCCTGCTTTCATTAGTTTTCTCAAAAGAAGTATTTCCAGAGATGAAGGCAGGGGTGTTGTTGGATGGATGTTTTTCTAGAATCGTTTTTACAACAAATGCAGTATGTGTTGCAATGTCCTCTCTTCTTGGCCAGAAAAAAAACTTCTTGTTGGGCCGTGACATGCATTAAAACATCTTAGAATCTTTGGCTGCCGTATATACATACAAGTATTTCAACAATTCATATTGGGAAGATGAGTAATACACCATCACAAATTTTGGATATGATATTAACAGAAACCTGCTCTTTCTAATAAAGTTAATTTGGATTTGGTACACTGCGTCATACCTCCAGCGTCAAGCTTTAATATCTATGCAACCATTCACCTGGTTTTGCTTGTTTCAAAGAATATTATGTTCCTTGTTTATGGGGAGTTGTATATCAAACACACACCTGCAAAACTGTGGTTTCTACAGGCCGAGATCAGACGTTCAAATATTTTAGGGATTTTTCTAGATAGTCTAGTTAATCTAGATAATGGAATTTTAAAACAGTCCCTCAAAGAAACAAAGATAGAAAAACGCCTAAAAAACACGCCTACCTTAATACCCTGAAATGTTTTTGATTTTTTTCAGAAAACTAATGACATTTTGCATATGTCCTATTAAGAAGTGTATCTTTCCCCTGGAAGTTCTTCAGGCAAATCGCTGGGCTGGGATGGGCTCCAGCCCCCACCCGCGACCCTGAATTGCATGAGCGGAAGAAAATAGATGGATGGATGGAAATGTGAATACAATGGTAAATCTCAAGGTGCTATTGATACAGCAGTCTGACCTCCTATATTACTTTAATTATGATAACTGTGTTAAGTGTGTCTCACCTTAAAAAACCTCTGTCTCTCCTCTGGGTCCCCGAGTATGGCATGAATAATCTCCACAAAGTTTGACTTTGAATTTTCCAGCTCTGCCATATCCTACACATCGGTGTCAAAAACAAATAAGGTGACTATAAACACGCTGGTCTCCATATAATATTTATAAGTAAAAAAAATGTGACTCTAATATTGTTTTTAATCATGTGATATTTAACAACAGAGTGTGAGAAAACAAATCAGAAAATTCTGATCATCAAACACAGATCAAAAAGTGGCTGATGAGATCTGGTCAGTGTGTATAATAGCAGGAGGAGATGGGCCCTCCGGTTTGAACATGAAGCATGAAGCTGGGGGCCACTTTTAATTTATACAGAAATAATTAATATACAGGATCTTGAATTTGAATATGTGAAAGTAAACTAATAATGTCTCCTCTTGTGCTTTCACTAAAAAGCTAAAAAGCTCAATTAAACATCAGTAAGAAATATGCTACGAACAGGGCAGGGGGAAAAAAAACAAAAAATCAAAGAAGCCCAGTCACGAAGAACAAATCTGGGACCCATACTAAGCTTTAAAGGGGAGAGGGGAGGAGATCAGTGCCTCAGGCAAAGTGGAGATATGCCTTAATTTCTAAATGTTTAAGAGGATTAAAGGAGGAATGCTTCTTGATTTGAGCTTTGAAGATTCTGTTCTTGACCTCAGACCTTCTGTCTTTAAGAGCAGGGGTTTGAACTTTTTTGCATGCATGGTCCGATGAGCTGGCAGAGCATGTTTGCAAAATAGGGGTGGGAAGACTGAATGAATGCATCTAAAAAACAAGTTATTCTACCATTTGATAACAACAGGGCATCAGTTTAATGTCCACTGTCCACAAGAAGCCTACCTCCTGATCACAGCTGGAGCTCAAGTTGAGGTCTTGAATAACCTTCAGGTGGGGCTGGATATTCAGCAGGTTAGCCGTGCTCTCAGTGAGACACAACTCCAGCACAAGCTGAAACAGACATTTTCAAATTCTACTTAATGATCTACATTAAAAACATTATTATTCCTCTTAGTTTGTTGTTGAACATTAATAAAATATACTCTAATGTGGGTAAGTTACGACACAGAATCCACTCTGCTAAACTTGAAAACAACCCTTGCCTCTCACCCTTGCCCTCATTCTGAGCAGGAGTTGCACTCTCTCTCTGGCTGTCACCAGCCCTGGAGCCACCTCTGTCACTAACTTCACCAGCTCCTCCACCTTTCCGTAATGTGCCACATTACAACACTGAACCACCTGCCAGGCAAAGGCACACATCAGACGCAGGGTTGGAACCAGGAGGCACAACGAGGAGACGGACAAACAGCAACCTGTAAAGAGGATAAGAAAGTCTGAGAAAACCCAATCAAAATTATGATGCAAATGAAAAATTTCCGGCTATTATTTTATGTCTGTAAAAGCCTGTGATTCCCATAATAGTTTGCAATTTCATGAAGTTCCTGAAATACTTCACACATCACCATTTGGAACACTGACTTTGAATGGAACGTCTACTGCCATTAACAGCTCTGATTTTTGTGGCCTTCCTCTAATTTCTAGCTATCTAAAAAATAGTAGCATCAGTGAAATGCTTTAAAGGGAACTGAGAATATAAAATGACATGCATGTCATTGATTGATTATTGTAAGTATTGTAAAAATAACACCAAAACACCAACACCAAAAAATTTAACGCTCTGTCTCATTTTACTGAAACGCTATAGAAAATTTAGTCTGCTGAGTCAGTTAGACACTGTAAAGTGAAAAAGCAGCAGCTTATTTTACCTTCCACTGTGTCTGGTAGGTTTTGCTGTGATCTCTGCAGAGATCCAGGCTCTGAAGCTGTGACTGGTTTAGTTTCAGCCTCTGCCTGGCTGCGACTGAGGACTTTATCCATGATGGCAAACCATCTGCTTCTTTGCTTTTCAGAGTCTTTTAGCTCCTTAATCCTTCTGTACTTTTGTGTCAGCAGTCCTATTTTTGACCTACATTGACTTGTGGTCTTATCGAAACCCTGAGTGGCGAGCTCAGAGCTCAGCTGAGCGAACGCTCTCTCGCTGCTCGGATTTGATCGAAGCTGCTCTTGGATGCTTTCCTCTGCCCATCGGGTGAGCAGAACTCTGACTTCGTCTGATGTCCAAAAAGTCTGCAACGTATCTGCTGGAAACAATAAAAGAGAGTAAATACAGCAACAGCTCTCAAAAATTCTGCTAAACCATTTTTCAATAAGTTTTAAACAACATACCATCCACAAGCTGTTGCTCTGGTGATTTAGGCTCTCTCTGCACGGCACAGGAATCCACCTCTTTTGAAGTCTCTCCATCGGGGTCAAAAACACTATCCAAAATAGTAAACCAATCACTTTTAATAACCCCATATGGCTCCTTTTGCTTGATTTTTTTGTACTCCTCTTTAAGATTATTCACTTTGACACTGCACTGATGTGGTGTCTTGTTAAACCCCACCAATGCTAGTTCACTGCTGAGGTACGTGAAGACTTGTTCGCTCGCTGTGGTGAGAAGCTGATTCTGAATGTTTGGTTGTGCCCACAGGGTCATCAGCACTTGGACTTCATCGGGCAGCCACTGCGTTTCTTCTGTGAAAATAGACAGAAAATTAAAAGAATAAAAAAATGCAAGAATAATGATCTTGATGTTTACCTCAGATAATTACATCTAGATATCACATTGGTCAATGCTCTTCATTGAAATGATGCATTAGTAGGCAATACACATGCATCAGTGTGAAAGACTGAAATATGAGAAATTGTTACCAATGACAGTAACTTTGCAATGATTCAGGAAAAGTATACACTAAAAAGATGAGTTCTTCATTAAATGAGCTGTCTGTTCAGCCCGCTCAAGTCTTCCGATCAAACACGGAGAGATCATTCTGATGCTGTAGGTCTATTTAACAGCACACACAGCATCTTACTGATACACTACTTTAAAAAAAACTGCTCCTTGATTTTTCTTTGCTGACATAAGCTAGTGTTAGCTTAATTAATGATTACCTATTCTGAAAAACAAAAAAACAAACTCATTCTATTTGTAACAGTTAAATTTTGTAAAACAACCATTCTCTACCTGGATGAATCAGAGCCCACAGTCAGACCCCCTTAGCAAGTTGGCAGTGCTGCATCATCGTGTACAATCACTGGCCACTTTTAGGTACACCTGTTCGACTGCTCGTTAATGCAAGTGTCTAATCAGCCAATCACATGGCAGCAACTCAGTGCATTTAGGTATTCAATTCAATTCAATTCAATTCAATTCAATTTTATTTATATAGCGCCAAATCACAACAACAGTCGCCTCAAGGCGCTTTATATTTTAGGGTAAAGACCCTACAATATTAGTGTAGGTATGTAGACATGATCAAGACGACCTGGTGAAGTTCAAACTGAGCATCAGAATGAGGAAGAAAGCTGATTTAAGTGACTGTGAATGTGGCATGGTTGTTGGTGCCAGACGGACTGGTCTATGTATTTCAGAAAACTCTGATCTAATAACTTAATAATAATAACTTTATTTATATAGCACTTTTCAAAATCAACATTACAAAGATCTACTGGGTAATCTATTGGGATTTTTTCCACACAAACATCTCTAGGGTCTACAGAGAATGGTCTGAAAAAGAGAAAATATCCAGTGAGCAGCAGTTCTCTGGGTGAAAATGTATTGTTGATGCCAGAGGTCAGAGGAGAATGGCCAGACTGCTTTGAGCTGATAGGAAGGCAACGTTAACTCAAATATCCACTTGTTACAACCAAGGTATGCAGAAGAGCATCTCAGAACACACACCACATCGAACCTTGAAGCAGATGGACTACAGGGGCAGAAGACCACACCAGTGGCATTCCTGTTAGCCAAGAACGGGAAACTGAGGCTACAATCAGAATTGGACAATTGATGATTGGAAAAAAGTTGCCTGGTCTGATGAGTCTTGATTTCTGCTGTGACAGAGTAGGGTCAAGGATGGATCCATCCTGCCGTGTATCAATAGTTCAAGCTGGTGGTGGCGTAATGGTGTGGGGGATATTTTCTTGGCACACTTTGGGACCCTTAGTACCAGCTGAGCATCGTTGGTACAGGCTGAGTATTGTTGCTGTCCATCCCTTTATGACCACAGTGTACCCATCTTCTGATGGCTGCTTCCAGCAGGATAACGCACCATGTCACAAAGCTTAAATCATCTCAAACTGGTTTCTTGAACATGACAATGAGTTCACTGTACTCAAATGGCCTCCACAGTCACCAGATCTCAATCCAATAGAGCATAGAGGGGATGTGGTGGAATGGCAGATTCACTGTGGGATGCTATCGTGTCAATACAGACCAAAACCTCTGAGGAATGTTTCCAGCACTTTGTTGAGTCTATGCCTCGAAAAATTAGCTCTGAAGCCAAAAAGGGTCCAAGCTGCTACTAGCAAGGTGTACTTAAGGAAGTGACCAGTGTGTGTGTGTGTGTACACACACACACACACACACACACACACACACACACACACACACAGCCATCTAAAGCTGATATACCCTCTAGCGGCACTAGTTGTTAGCATCAAGTTTGTTTTCTACTTTATTTTCAACTTACCATCTGCATCCACATCCCTGACAACTGAGTGCACAGGAAGGGAGTGCAGTGCGGAGGAAGGCTGTGCTCTCTGTGAAGGTTTTACCGTTGCACCCTGGGAACTTAGGACTTCATCCATAATGGCAAACCACACACTGCTGCTCCCACCCCTGTATTGGCCGTTCTTGATTCTCTTGTACTCCTGCTTTAGCTTTTTGATCTTCTCCCTGCACTTCTTTGGTGCTTTGTTAAACCCGAGCGATGCCAGTTTGGTGCTGAGGCAGCTGTAAACTTTATTATTTCTCACGTTGAGGAGAAGCTCTTGTTGAACCGCGGGATTCGCCCAAAGTGTCAACAATGCTTGGACCTCTTTACTTGACCAACAACACAAGGGGGTATCTGTGAAAGCAACAAAGCATAATTTATGAAGCTGTAAAGCTATCTTACTCATAACAATGTGTTTGGCCTGATAACTACTTGCCTTTGATTGACGTTTGTACTGCAGTGGAGGTGACTGCGTTGCTTGTAGAGGGACCATCAGAGTCGTGAAGCTGAATGGAGCAGAAAGAAGATACTTGTGGGGTCCCTGCAGGATAAGGTGTTGGTCCGGGCAGAGTGAGTGGCAGTGCACGGATGCGTGCTGTATAGCTCTCTGGAGTGTCTCTTACAGTGGGTGAATCTGAAAGATAAAAATAACATGAATTAATCCATATAGTTGGGAAATTACTGTGTTATAGCAGGAAAAGTTTAATACCGCAATGAGATAAAATATAAGAAAGCAGAAGAAAGTAAATTAAAGTAGATAAATAAGTAAAAATCTACATAAAAAACAACAGAAACAGACTGTGGTTAATGTTTCCTGTATCGTGCATTTGTATTTCATTTTTTTCTTTCCATCTTACTTGTTTCCACATCAGGAACCATGAACTCCAGCACCACAGGAGGCGACCGCTCTGCGCTTTCTGTCCGAGCAGGTCTGTCACCCATGATAGCGTCCATTGCGTCATACCACCTGAAAGCTTTTCTGACGGCTCCGCTTCTCTCACCCTGTTTCCTTATGTTTCTGTATTCTTGTTTGAGCTTCTTTATCTTCGCTCTGCACTGTTTAGCCGAGCGGCTTATTCCCAGGGCACCAAGCCGGCCCGACATCTCCCTGTAAATGTTCTCGTTTCTGAAGGACTCCTCCAGGTCACGCTGAATTTTCTCATCTGACCACACACTGATAAGCGCCCGGGTCTCTTCATGAGACCAGTGCACCAGCGGCTCCATGTTCTTTTCTTTCTGGTGGTTCTGAAATCCAAAGCAACTAAAACAACCTGGAATGTTTTCACTTTTTTTTTTCCAATATGGCGCTCCTTCCTCCCGTCGCTTAAACGACGTCACGCTATTTGAGCCAGTCAAGTTGAGCGTTGCCTGGATACGGCTCGGCTGAGGGCGGAGACGGCGGTTGATTACGGTTTGGCTCGCATAGCGGACCAGAGGCGTGCCGTCCCGGGCCAGTGGAAATGCGCTATTATGTGTCAGACTGGCGTCGGAAAACGTGCCGTATTCATGGACCAAATGAGATAATACCACGGCAGAGCGTTTCCTTTAAGTTAAAAAGAGGAAACGGTGCACTTTTTATGGCTCCATTTTTACGATTTGGTCGGATGGGACATACTTTTAATTTGACGGTGGTAAATATGCCTAAAATACGACGACTTGTAACAGCTTTCACCGCGCTGTCGTATAAATAATGAGTTAGCGCTTCCCAGACCACAATATTTAATAGGACGGTTATTATAGTGAAATAAAACCAGGTGTTAAAAAACATTTTAAGTACGTGAAATACAAAGGATTAAAAAAACGTAGAAAACTGAAATGATATTGTGCACTAACAAGTAAAACAAAAGTATACAGGGAACGTTTTCAGTTTGAGTCTTAGTAAGTCAGTTGCCGTCCCATTGTGCTGTATGTAATTTAATACCAAAGTCCTTGTAGAAGGAAATTTCGCAACTCGGCAGACATTTTGAAAGAATAAAGTTAACTGCCTTTGGCCATGTGGACTGATCTTGTTATACAGCTTAACCCCTCTGTACTGCACGAAGTAGTAACCATCGATATCCTTGCATCTGTCCATTGCCTGCCATTTCGCTTTGCACCAATGTGACCAACTCTTCCAAGTTTGTGTGTGTGTGTTTTTCCTTTTGAACCACAGACAGTAAAAAAAAAAGAGACAGGTCAGCCTTTTTTACTGTCTATGTTTTGAACACAGTTTCCTGCACCATCTCTTCAAAGTCCCTATACTTATCACCACATTGTGTTTATGTGCTAAAAGAGAAATCATTTCCTTGTTACTAAAACCAATTCTGAAGTACAACTTCACTAACTCATGTACAAAAGGCAGTTTGTACAGGGCCTTTTTATTAGGATCTAATAAAAACAAGTCTGAAGTTTTTATTAGGATCTAATAAAAAGGCATGATCTATTTTGAACCACAATGTTATTTGTGTCCAGTCAAGTTTAGCTGTCCAGTTTTTCCAATTTTGTCACTTTATTCCCTCCAATTAACCACAAAGATATGTATAATATTGTTTTATTTTAATTAGTTAATTCTGAAAAAACAAACAAACAAAAAAAAAAAAAAAAAAAAAAAAAAAAAAAAAAAAAAAAAAAAAAAAAACAAAACAACAACAAAAAAAAAAAAACATTTAACAAACAAAAGGTACAGAAAAGCTCGGTTCCACCGTGAGGAGAAATGTCAACTCTGGACCCCTGGGTGGGTGTGAGGGGGGCAAGAGGAAAAGATGGATAACGTGTCAAGCGAAAGCCTCGGCCTTCCTGTTTCTCTGCGAGTGGCGAGCACTAACACATAGGCCTAAAAACACACAGCTGCGATATTGTCTTCCCAAAGTTTTGGTTTACCGTGGAAACCACAGTGCAGGTGACAACTCTGAACGCTTTTTTTTTTTTTTTTTATTTTTTTTTATTAATTGTATTTG
>VUQI01039655.1:12442-27742 GCA_015106735.1 Paratilapia polleni | reverse complement strand
TCCAGGTGTGCAAAGCTTGTTGCATCATACCCAAGAAGACTCAAGGCTGTAATTGCTGCCAAAGGTGCTTCAACTAAGTATTAAGTAAAGGGTCTGAATACTTATGTAAATGTGATATTTCATTTTACTTAACTACATTTTTCTGACAGTTTTCATTACAAGTCATTTTACATGTTAAGTAATGAAGTATCTTTATACAGTAATATTTATACTTACAGTATGCAACAGAACCAAGTACACCACTGTACTCTTGAATGCCAAATGATTCGATCCTTGTTTATCTATGAATTGAAATGCCTCTTTTTTAACTTCTAAATGTAGTTGACAAGTAAAGTATTTCATCTTATGAACAATGAGTAATTAATACCTTTGAAATACTACAATACAATGAAAATTTATGCTCCAAGATAGAAACTCAATGCAACAAAAGTGAATCCGATGTTATCAGTGACATACGAGACAGAAAGCCTTTGATCACTGGAACAAAACTGACTAAACCTGTGGTTTCCACTAACCTAACTACTGTATAGGCAAAAATCACTTCACATTTGAGGCAGACCAATGATTGCTAGCTTTCCAAAGCAATGAATGTGGTCTCTCAAAGGCAGGGAGGTGGGAGTGTGATTATATGGAGCTGCTTAACTGCAAAGGTTTTGGGGGAGATAAAAATTTGTGGAATGTACCATTAATTTTTGTTGGAATACCAAAATACAAGCATAGTCTCCTGGCTGGGAAACTGACCAATGCACTGTCAAATGCACTGGTCAGATGCAGACTTGGTCATTCTTAATAGACTGATTCCTGTGCACCAAGGTACCAACCAAAAGAAAATGTGTGTATATCTTTGAGACGCCAGCAGCATCTGCAAGAAAACAAGCATTTGATGTGGGATGAAAATATGTTGGTAGCAAATAAAAATAGCTAATAAAACAAACCAAATATTTTGAAACAATCAGAACAGGAAAAAAAAAACAAGCTGCATCAAAGATATTTTAGTGGCAATTCTTTTATTGGATAACATGGATACGACATTAATGTTTTTCTCTGAAGTGCAATGAGCTTATCTGCACAACATATATGGTTTCAGTTTCACAGTTGTGAATTTAATTACAATCCAATTAAATCCCATTATACTAACCACAAAGGCTTCTTTCTTCAAAAAAGAAAAAAAAGAGTAAAACTTTAAGACTAATCAAGTGTGATATAGGAACAGAAAACCAATTATTTTATTAAAATAAAATAAATTGAAAGTGAAAATGTAAAGAAACCATAGCCTCTGTAAATTATGCCCATAGGCATCAGGTTATGAGGAGTGTTCATCCATATCATGTAACACACATGTACACAGACGCTTACTCTTTGCAGCCAGCTACCACTGAGACCTGCAGACTAACCTCTGTGATCCATAACCAATTGAGAATGATTACTGAACTGACTTCTGAGAAAGATAATATGAAAGCTTAATAATTAATAAAAGGAAAGCTAGTTAGCAGCATAATAGATCAAAAACTTGATACACTAACTTGAACAGAAACTAAGTGGTACTCAGTGCTTACTTGTAAATTCTTTAAACACCAGTGGTGGCATTTACATTGGCTTCATCGTATTCATTATTAACAGACACATTTCATGAGGACAGTAGTAAGTAGGGAGTTGCTGATACCCTAGCAACATGAGGTCTCTATTTGGACATTTCAAGGTGAGTTAGAGCCCCTGACCTTAGCTGCCTTTCCCATGAAGGGGTCTCATCGCTTTTCCTTGGGCTTCCAGCCCAATATCCCACACTCATATATGAAATCTGAAACAACGGATATGGTTTTGAAATATGTCTTTGACCTTTATTCCTTTGAGAAAAAGGTAGATTTAAGGCCAACCTACAGTTGTAGGTTTGTGTTTCTAACAGCAACTGCCAGTAGCTAATATTAGCTGCTTTAGCTTGGTAGTTTATTAACTAATTATATGAGACAGGGGCTATTTTTTTTAATTAATCTTTCCAGTTGCCTGTGCAAAAGTAAGCAATTTTTTTTATTTTGAAGGCTAATTATTTATTAATGGTATGACACTGAATCAGTAATGTAGGAATACAAAATAGTCCTAAACTAAACCTTACTAGTGCAAAAAACAGGATTCATCAATGGAGAGCCATATGAATGATATAGAAAGAAAAGAGCAAAACTGGCTTTTTGTGTCAGTGCAGTAATGTAAGAAGAGCTAGTTGTTTACTTGTAAGCCAGATTGGATGCTTATGGAACAACACAAGAATCAGAGAAAACAGAGGATGATGACTAATAGAATATCTGACAAATAGAAAACAGATACACTTCCCCAAATCCAATAAGGAGCAGGAGCTAGACCCAAAACCCTGATACATTAGCATCCATTATAGAAATAGCCACTTTTGAACAACACTAAAATCCAACAAAATACTCAATGCTAGGCCTTTCCCTGTCATTTGCTTTAACCTGGAAATATCATATTAACCCTTTGAAAGTAGCATGCAGATTATCTGATGTTAACAGGGGTATTCATCATCATTTACTGGTTATGGTAAACGTGTCAGTGTGTCATAACTGCTTTCTTTCAGTTTCCTAACAAATCAGACGTTATCTAGAGAGTTTCATTCTTCCTTTAGGATCTGTTTCACATCACTGGGTGCTGTAAAGATGCAGTAAAGGATGTGGAGATGCAAAGGAATCAGACATGCATTCCTGGATTGAAGCCATGGCAGGTCTGTGCAAACATGCTCCATGTGGTAGGAATGATTAGCTTGGGAGAGGTCACTATTTTCCTCTTATCCCTCTGTTTGGACAGGACTCTAACAATCACACTGATCTCAGCTCACCAAGATATTCAAACAAGTGCCCTGAATGACAAACCTTCAACCCACATTTGTTAGGTATTAACTAGCCATGCAGCGATCTTGAACCCCATGCTATCTAAATATTTAGGAGAGCTTTAAGACAACTGGTGATCTCAAGGAACATATTGGATGAGTTTGAGTGTGTATTTTGTTTAGAAAGACCATGGAAAGGCTAACAATGACAACATTTTTAGGGCTATGACAGACACCAGTTATTACATTCTGATCACTTCATCATCATCACCAACTTAAGAGGAAAATAAGTAAGAAAGCTGCTGGTTTTCATTATTTTTCAGGGTTAATACATGATGAAAACCACAGCCTCATTTGGCTAATTATCTTACCTAAGTAAGATTAGTTTTTAATCTAATATAACATTGTACAATTTTCTGAAAACCACATTTTGATTACACAAGGAGGTGCTAAATAAGTGTTTAGAAGATATACTTTATTTCATTAAATATCTACTCTAGTAAAATTATGCAGGACTCTTTATACTTCTTATTGTGAACTGAACACACTGCAACCACTGTATGTAGATTTTATAAATATGATTTCTGAAAAGTCTGTCTGAAGCAGAGAAACAGAAAATACAGAATAAGTCATATCTTAAAGACCTTGTAGTACCATATTATCCCAATAGACCACTTTGCTTTCAGACTGCAGGCTTACTTGTAGTTCTTAAAATTTCCAAAAGTAGAACGGGAGGCAAAGCCTTCAGCTATCAGGCCCCTCTCCTGTGGAACCAGCTCCCAGTTTGGATTTGGGATACAGACACCCTCTCTACTTTTAAGATTAGGCTTAAAACTTTCCTTTTTGATAAAGCTTATAGTTAGGGTTGGATCAGGTGACCCTGAAGCATCCCTTGGGATGCTATAGGCTTAGGCTGCTGGGTGACTTTCCGTGATGCACTGAGCAGTTCTTCTCCACTCTCCACTTCTCCACTTCTCACTCCCCAGGGGTTTATATACCACTACTGCTTGTCATTAAATTTTGTCTTCTCTCACCCATAATTTGTGTTTCATCCTATGTCCCTAGGCTCTCCTTCTCCTCTTCTGTTTCCACTCACCCCCAACCGGTCACAGCAGATGGCTGTCCCTCCCCAAACCTAGTTCTGGTGGAGGTTTCTTCCTGTTAAAAGGGAGTTGTTCCTTCCCACCATTGCCTAGTGCTGCTCATAGGGAACTGTCTGATTTTGGGGGTTTTCTCTCTAATATTGTAGGGTCTTTACTTTAAAATATAAGCTGTTGTTGTGATTTGGCGCTAAATAAATAATAATTGAACTGAATTGAACTTATTGTTAAATTTATTCAGGATCTTAGGATGAAAATTTCCAAAAATAATAATATATCTTGGAATTGGCTTCACTATAATTTTAGTATTTTTTTTCTAAAATCTTTAACTTTAACAGCAAACTGTACAGTATGTCAGGTTTTGAATTCTTCAGCTCATGGCTATGGTTAGTCAGCCAGACTAGTATGCAAACACTGGTTCTGATACCAAATGTCCCCTCAGTGTTTACTATAACACTTGTCCTCCCTGTTAGTCTGCACCCCCTCTTTTCACATTGCTCATCGGTTTCTGTCTGTTCTCAGCCAATCACAATCCTCAACTGGTGCCAGGTGCTGGCACAATGTCAGCCAAGCTTTTGGAAGGGAAAGCTCATGAATCTATTTCAGTGTTCCATCCACAGACAAAAAGGTGGGGGTGGGCAGGGGGATTGGGAACCCTCTGAGTGTCCTTATTCAGCCATTCATTGGTGCCCAGCAGCACCCACTATCCTCAGCCTGAAGAAAGACGCTGCAATGCTCACTGATTATCACCAAAGAGAAAATCCCCATGTGAAGGAACAGATGAAAAAAAAATGGAATATCCTCTCTTGCAGCAGACACTGTGACATCAGTGTTTATCTGGGAAGATGGTATAACACCAAAACAGACAGGCGGCTAGGCTGCAAATTGAGAATAAGATTGTCAGGAAGTGAAATGCAGTCGTTTTTGGCCAGAGTGGTTAGAGGAATTTTTAATTAGAATGTGTTGAGAGATCATAGTTTCCCTTAGAGCTATCGGGCCTTTTCATGTTTATATAATGCATATGCATGTGCTGGAGCAATCATCTGAAACCAGATACCCAATTCCATGAAGTGTAACAGAAAAAGGCTTCACTGAGCAATATGTTTTTGGACACAAGACTTCACAGTGAAAGGTAAAAGCAGAGATTTGAAACAAACATGTGGTCAGCATTTCAGGTTTGAGACATGCAATATCTATAAAATATGAACAATGCATCTCAGAGATCATTTCCCAGAAAACACTGAGATCCAGATCATAGGAAATCGAGTCATGGCAGAATGCATTATAGGATAAGAGTAATTCACACCACTGTGCTTCATCTTCTAAAAGATGAGCGAATACTGTACCACTGGTGTGAAAGCATGTCATCTCACGGCCCCAAGCCTAAGAGCTTTGACGTCTGCCAGCATCGTCAGAATCAGAGCAGATCCCCGAAGACGATCCGACAGCAATCACAGTGAATAACTCCCCCACCCTCTTTCCTCATCTGAACCAGCAATAATATGATGCTGGATTAATTTTTGTTCCTCTCAGTAAGCTCTGAAGGAGAAGAAAAAAAAATGCTTAGTGTCCAAAATAATGAAACATTCCATGACACGTTCTTATCTGCCAAATGAAAAAATCACATTATCTTCAAAAGGGGTTTTAAATGCCCGCCCGCCCGTTTGCGCACTACCTCAAGCTGCATGGGGAATATCAACTGTGAGACAGTAATTCGCTCAAGCGCTTAATATTCAGTTCTCAGCTATGTAATATGCAAATTCATTGGGGTCATGCAGAAGTCAAATTGAAAAAAAATCCCTGAAAACTTAATTTGAGAGGCAGTTGGAGATTTTTCTAAGAAAACCAGTCAGTTATGGATAGGGTTCAGTAGAAGTCAAACTGACAAACTGCTCCAGGGAGCAAAGAGGTCCCTGCAGCCCTGACACAAGTTGATCTCTTCAGATTTACTGTGCCTGCACTCTTTAAAACCTCACGTCTACCACATTAACACTGAGCATCTCCATCAATTTCCTCATAGGAATCCGGTGCAGTAGTGTATAGCTTGTCCTACAAATGAGATCGTAGAGCCGTCAAGCCTGCAGAAAGAAAACACATGTGTACTTTGCACAAGGACAGATTACAGTATTCACATACGTTAAGGCATCTGAGGACAGTATACCTCTCCTCTCCAGTTTGTGCTTTGATAAGCATTTTAATAGAACTCCACCTAAGATCAGATAAATGATCATCCACACCATTCTGATCATTGGAAACATAAATCTGACCATCTAAATGAAATTCAAATGCATGCATTTGTACTTTTAATAAAATTTCATCTTACTATCTAGCTGTCAACAAAGCGAAATAAAGTAGCTTTCCAAGTGTGATCTGTTGGCTGTTAAGAGGGAGAGGTCTGTTACGAACCCTGATACATCTGAGAATGGGCTATCGATCTATTTCCAACGGCTCCAGATGTGTCATTTTGTTGTGGCTGCACACTTTGTAAAATCTATTCTGGTCTGATATCGTATATCCGGTAACAAGCTGGGATTGCTGTCCTGATGATGGCCCCGATGATGCCGAAAAGGGACAAGGAAGGCTGCCGCACAGGCCCTGCTATCGCTGCCAGAGAGGAAGAATTAGCCATTTGAAGATGGGCAGGACAGATAGAGGGATCATGAAGCTATTAACCTCTAAACAAGCTGCTGAGAACCCAGCAGATGGCAGGGCTGATGGTGAGTGCGTTGCCAGATTGGGCAGCAAGCAGAACAAGAGACCAGACTTCCCATAGATGCTGAGAGAATGGTTCTTCCACAGCATGTGTTCTACAATGTGTGCATTTGTGTATGTGTAAATGAGTGCAAATATTTTAAAGGTCTGTCTGCCTGGATAAATGCCATGAAGATAGTTATTCAAAGTCACTGTCCCTCTCTCCAAAGTCTTCACTAACGGTCTTAAAAACTTATAGTCTTAATAAACAATATATTGAGCAGACAATGATCCCTAATATGATGCACTTTGTGTCCTAATATGCTTCTGTCTTTGATACTAGAATAATATATTGTAGTATCAAATCCTAATGCCCTTGCACATCCAGTAATGCGACAGAGAGCCTACAACATCCTAAGTCCCACCATAATCTTAATAAAAGTTTTAGCAACACACCAATGAACTTTGTTCCTGCCACAGCTGAGTTCATCATACATTCAGTGTCTATTTGATTTCTGCCAGTCATTTGTATACTCTTTATTCATTTGAATAATCTCATTATTTATAAAAAAAACAAAAAAAAAACAAGGGTTCAGTCTGACAGTAAACCAAGCAAGACAGCCAAGGAGGACTGATGCCAGAAACATGTACATTGCCGCGAAAAAGTATTTGCCCCCTTCCCGATTTCTTAGTTTTCTGAGTAAATACAAAATGATTTCATTTATTAAGGGAAAAAAGCTATCCAAACCTACCTGTCCCTATGTGAGAAAGTAATTACCCCCTAAACCTAATTGGTTGTGTCACCCTTGGCAGCAAGTGTCATGATATGCAGGTTATGGACCCAAATGCAGACTTCAAAGGCAGACTGAATGCACTGAAGAAGAGCCTTTATTTAGGCAGAATGACAGGGATCATGCGAAAGTCCAAAAACTGAGGGCAAGAGCGAACGGCAATATAATCCAAAAATACGGCAGACTGGCAGGCAGGAAACAGGCAGGCAAAAACACAGAGATTGGCCGAGAACAAAAAACAGGACGACGTAACGAAGAACACAAGCAAACTCAGGGTTTAAATACACACGAGAGGTAATCAAGGGAATGGAGCACAGGAGGGTAACGAGACACAGCTGAAACCAGTCGGGGAAAACGAGGCAAGGGAAGCAAAACTAAATACAAGGCACAAGAGACAACAGACTATCAAAGTAAAACAGGAAATGAGATAACTAAATTGGGAAATACAGATATATGAATGAGCTGACTACAGGGGAATTGACACAAGAGGGTGGAACACAGAGGGAGAACTAAACTTAAATACAACCAAGAACGTGAGCATAAATGCACTAACGTAAGTTTACCAGGAAAATATAAACAAACCAAAAACCAGGAACTAAGGATTCAGGAATAAATACACTTAAGGAAAAAATACATGAAACAAGTATAAAGACTAAACAAATCCGGAACCAAAATAGCAGATCTAAATAAACAGAGCTTTAAGTCCAGAAAACTCTAAACACCGTGTCAAATGACCCGGGACCATGACAGCAAGAACTGTAATCAAGCATTTGTGATAACTGGCAATGAGTCTTTCACATCGCTGTGGAGGAATTTTGGCCCACTTTTCTTTGCAGTATTGTTTCAATTCAGCCACACTGGAGGGTTTTTGAATGAGAACAGTCTGTTTAAGGTCATGCCAAAGCATCTCAGTTGGATTTAAGTCCGGACTTTGATAGGGCACTCCAAAACCATAATTTTGTTTTTGTTTTTTGTTTTTTGTTTTTGAGACATTTAGAGGTGGACTTGCTGGTGTGTTTCGCATCATTGCTGCATAACCTAAGTGCGCTTAAGCTTCAGGGCATGAACTGATGGCCGGACATTCTCCTTCAGGACTTGCTGGTAGAGAGCAGAATTCATGGTTCCATTAATTACGGCAAGTCAACCAGGTGCTGAAGCGGCAAAGCAGCCCCAGACCATCACACTACCACCACCATGTTTGACTGTTGGTATGATGCTTTTTTTATGAAATGCTGTATTAGTTTTATGCCAGATGTAGTCTTGGGGATCATCAAGATGTTTGTCTGGCAAATGTGAGATGAGCCTTTGTGTTCTTTTTGGTCAGCAGTGGTTTTTACCTTGGAACTCTCCCATGGATGCCATTTTTGCACAGTCTTTCTTATTGTTGAATCATGAACACTGACCTTAAGTGAGGCAAGTGAGGCCTGCAGTTCTTTAGATGTTGTTCTGGGTTCTTTTGTGGCCTCCTCGATGAGTCATTGATGCACTCCCTTCATAAATGAAATCTTCATTTAAAAACTGCATTTTGTATTTACTCAGGTTATCTTTGACTAATACTAAATTTTTTTTTTGATGATCTGAAACATGTAAATGTGACAAATATGCAAAACTCTAAGAAATCAGGAAAGGGGCAAACAAATTTTCACAGCACTGTAAATATTTAGTCCAGGGCTGTGTGGAAGATGAGTGTCCCACATAAAGACATGAAGGGTGAAAGCGGCACATGCGTGTCTTGAGCATCATGATGCTAATTGGTGTTTGTTATGGAGGATCTTGTGACAGTCAACAGAACTGTAAAGCACAGTGCTGGAAATTTAATTGCACAACTGAATCTAAGTTGGAAATTGTGTTTGATGTCTAGCAAAGGTTTGAGAGTGGGAATAACACAATTTCACACATTCACATACCTTTCATACACACCGCTTCATTAAGCATAACTCAGTGCATTTAGGCATGTAGACATGGGCGAGACAACCTGCTGAAGTTCAAACTGGGAATGAATGGGGAAGAAAGGGGATTTAAGTGACTTTGAACGTGGCATGGTTGTTGGTGCCAGACAGGCTGGTCTGAGTATTTCAGCAATTGTTGATCTACTGGAATTTTCCCACACAACCATCTCTGGGGTTTACAGAGAAGGGTTAGAAAAAGAGAAAATATCTAGTAAGCGGCAATTCTCTGGGTGTAGATACCAGAGGTCGGAGGAGAATAGTCAGACTGCTTCGAGCTGATGGGAAGGCAACAGTAACACAAATAACCACTCGTTACAGCCAAGGTATGCAGAAGAGCATTTCTGAACGCACAACACGTCGAACCTTGAAGCAGATGGGCTACAGCGATCATACTGGGTGCCACTCCTGTCAGCTAAGAACAGGAAACTGAGGCTACAGTTCTCATTGGCTCACCAAAATTGGACAAGAGAAGATTCAAAAAATATCGCCTGGTCTGATGAATCTCGATTTCTGCTGCAACATTCAGATGATAAGGTCAAAATTTGGTATAAACAACATGAAAGCATGGATTCAATCACAAAGTGTACCCATTTTCTGATGGCTGCTTCCAGCAGAATAATGTGTCATGTCACGAAGCTCAAACCATATCAAACTAGTTTCTTGAACATGACAAGGAGTTCCCTGTACTCAAATGGCCTCCACAGTCACCAGATCTCAATCCAATAGAGCACCTTTAGGATCTGGTGGAACGGGGAATTCGCATCATGGATGTGCAGCAAGCAGGCTCAGACACAAAGATGCACACACTCAAATTCTCAAACTCAAAGTATTCTTTAGAAAATTACTAGTTTTGACATCTGATCACAGAGAAGACTGAAAATGTAATTGTCATCACAACATAAATATTGCGACTGTTGAGACTTGCAGGGTGTAACACTACTCTCTTCAGTACACCTTGCAGCAGGTTGAGAAATCATGTATATCAGTGGGTAATAGAATATTTTAACAGAATGCCACATCTATGTACTGGAGGGGATTTTCACACAGTATTAAAAATCCTGCTCTTGTCATGTTTTATTCAAAACAAGTAGCCCCTATTAAAAGTGTAATGACTTTAACAAAAAAATAGTGACAGGTGAGGACACATTTAAAAATGTTTAATTGTAGGTTAAGATTTTAACAGAGCTACACTTGTAAGGTGAAAACAGAAACCAAAGTAAGGTTAGGGGGAAAACAAGTCTGGTGTTAGACAGTGTACTGATCCTTCATTACTATATGATGATACTCTGCTCCCAGAGGCAGCTGATTTTAGCTGTGCCTCTAGGTAATTAATTAGTAGTCAGAGAAATTAATAGATTGGTAGGTCTTAAATTACTCGCATGCTTTCAGGACCAGTGGCAATATTGGTGCAGGCCAGTAAGATACATAAAAGGTCATGCAGTGTGTGAATGGGTTAGAAGAGGAGCTGTGAGTTAATTAGCTCATACCTCTATAATGACGTGGTCGTCTTATCCATATAGGTCCCTGTAGAGCTCTGGGTAGCACATGTAATCCTTACACCTGAAAAGTGAGTCATCATACATACACATGAACACACATACACACACATACACACACAAAATTTTCCTTATAACTCTAGTGAGGACTTTCTTATGCATTTCATAACCCCTTCACCTAAACCCTTGCTACTTGTGTGGGCATTGTGAAAACGATGACAGGACGGCACAGAGTCGCCAAAAACTTAAAACATTTGTTTGCATTGGTGTTATTCCATTGGTTAAAAACATCAATGCTCTTAAAGCACTAATCACACGCGTCACTAGTAGTCTCTATTAATTAAAAACCATTATGGATACTGTCTGTGAAGCTGGGTCATCTTACATTCTTACCTTTATAACTGCCATAGCTGACCTCAAAAAATGTGAGACTTCATGACGTCAGGCTGAAAAGCTCCAACATCAGGATAATATTACATCTCGGGGGTAAGACATTTCAGTGTTACCAGAGAGTCACTGGGGCTGGAAATGCAACCAAATGCAGCTGAAACACAGTCTTAATCAGCAGTACAAGTCTTTAAAAATGTATTGTTTATTTTCTTTTTAATTAAATTTCTGCCTGTTGTTTCCCTGATACTGCGTATCTGTTCAACTATACTACAGCACCAAATGTGTAGAAATCCTGTTAATTCTTTTGACAAGCTGCACATATGTTGATAACTTATCAGTAAAATGTTCACTGACAATCTATTTTTCTACCCCAAAATCTGATCTTGCAGTACATTATCTACTTTATTACAGAAAAGGTTTACAGTGTTACGCAATGCAATGTGTCTATTAACAAAAACAAAATCTTTCCCTGTCCTTAACCAAAGTGCTTTGTAGCTTAGACCTAACCACTGACATGAGTCTGGGTGCAAACCTCAGTCTCTAGTGTGAAAGGAAAGCATTTTTCATTGAGGCAAACTGAACAAGACAGACTCCAGTGCAGTTTAGATTGTAAATGTGGCACTTCATTCATTACAAAATTAATCGCCTCTGTCGCAAGTATTTACATTTGAGAAAACAAGTTGTGTTCACACGGAATTTGACAGAATTGAACTAAATCCTACTGAATGGTTTGTTATTGTGACAACATTTTTACGGGCAAAAACTGAAAATTATATTTGACTATTATGAATGTGAAGTATATGATATCCCTATAATAATAATGTATCAAAATACAAAACTACAGTAGCCACAAAATTGTATCTATTTTTTTTTTTTTGTTGTTGTTTATGAACACTAATAATAGGCTTTGAGCAACCAAATCCAATGTTTCAGTTTTACTACTTTTATTAAAAGAGCTCTAAAAAGTCACAGTAAAGTTACTAAGTGTATAATACCAAACAGCAGATAGACAAATTTAACAATTACCTGGTGAACATAGGAAAGTATTTAGCAGCTGTAGAGCCAAATATTTATCTCAGGAGTTGAAATGATTTTACACATTATAATCTCTCAAGTATTTAATTGTTTAGCCTAGCCATATCATGGGACAAGGCCAAACAAAAATATTTTCCCCAGTTCCCACACTCCACACCCATATCCACTCCATCAACAACACAACTTTCATAGTTAACATAGCTAACATGGCTTCAAACATAGCTATCCTTCAACATAAGGATAACTGGAAAAACACGGTCATTGCCAGGGCCAGTATTGCCCCCCCCCCCACACACCCACACACACACACACACACACACACACATAAAATGCATATATGTGGCCTGTGGCATAGAAAATTAAAGTATGCTTGGGGCCCTGTGTGTTGTTAACAAGGTAAACAGTGCTGGGGGTCACTGTGGGGTAATAGTGCTGTTTATCAGGGTAGACCAAGCAGGTTGGCCATTGAGTTCTGTAATGAGATTAAAGCAGCTGAGGAGGAGCAGGTGAAAAAGATAAAGTGAGTTGGAGGAAGCGGATGAGTTTGCATCAACAAGAAGGTTAATCTTGAAATGCAGAGGCAAATAATATAGGATGGTTCCTTTTGCTTACCATAGATCCCAGTCAATTTAATTTTCTTCAAACTGAGAAATGTATTCTGCAGGCATCCTGGCTTTATCAGCAAAGCATGAGTAGGACATTAATGAAGACAATGATATTGCATTGTTTCAAGCCAGCTGGCACCATGTCATTTTAATTAGACAATGTCAGTTTAAGGGGTTAACAAAAAAAAGTCAGAAAACTCCAGTGGTGTGTTTAACCTTTCCGGGAAGCCCAATAAAAGAAATGCTGTAAGAGAAAATGCATGAGGTGAAAGCTAGTGGAACATAAGCTGGTTCAAGGACTGTGGTTCTCTAATTGTTCATGTACAGTCTACTGGCCCTTTATTTGGTGTTGAGGCTGTGAAATTGTGGCAGACCTTCCATCTATATAATTCAGTTTCTCCTCTACAGCACACTCTCCCTGTGGTGGTAATAAAAAGTTAATAGAGTAGTATATTAAAACATTTACAGTGAAGTGTGATCAACACAAACAGCTCTGCCTGTAAAAGTGCAATACATTAATAGCCGCATAGTGTTATGCCAAGTTTAAATGAATTGTATGTCAAATTAATCAACACCTTGTCAAGTTGAAGGATGAAAATAACAGTGGACAAAGTGTTATTGAATTTCTGTGAACTAACTATGTGTACCAGAATTGATATGTAGTGTATTCCTTCTGGGCATTCAGATCTGCATAGCCATGCTTTTTTAAATTAATTGGTGATCACCAGCTGTAAGAGAATGTAGCGCTGTTTGCTGAGCTCTCCCCTGACAGTTAGTGGCCACCCTGTTTCCTGTTCACCTGACTTCTATAACTATCACAGGTATGAGCAGTGTTGGGGTCAGTACTCAAAAAAGCAATACATTACATATTACTCTCTGAATTTCCAAACAAATTTTGTTCAGAGCAAAAAATAATCAACTATCAGGAAATATTCGAAGCATGTTTTCTGTAAGAGAAGGAAATTATAATTTAAGGGGTTTTTGCAACTTCCAAACTGTTAATGTGCATACTACCAGGAAAGGTTTTTGTTTCTGTGTATGGAGTGAAACTGTGGAACAGTGTGGAGCTGAAGCAATGTCCAAACATAAAGCAATTCAAAACGAGGTATAAAGATGTGGTTTTCATGAGGTCTAAAGAAGAGAAAGCTGTTTGAATTTCAATGAATGTCTCTGTTGTTTACTTATTTCATGTTTATTCAGATTCCGCAACTAACATTCCAAAATTGGAGGGAATTGTCTTTGATGAGTGGATGTCAAGATATGGAGTTGTAAAAACTATATATGATCATATTTTGTATTTCACATAGTGTATACAGTGCCTTGAAAAAGTATTCATACCCCTTGAACTTTTCAACATTTTGTCACTTTACAACCACAAACTTAAATGTATTTTATTGGGATTTTATGTGATAGACCAACAGAAAGTAGCGCATAATTGTAAAGTAGAAGGAAAATGATGTATGTTGTTCAAAATTTTTTACAAATAAAAATCTGAAAAGTAATAAAAATAGAAATAGAGAAATAGAAATAAAATCCACTGTAACCAGTTGCCTTCAGAAGTCAACTAATTAGTCACCTGTGCACACAAGTCACCGGTGTGTACTTTAATCTCAGTATAAAAACAGCTGTTCTGTGAAGGTCTCAGAGGTTTGTTAGAGAACATTAGTGAACAAACAGTATCATGAAGACCAAGGAACACACCAGACAGGTCAGGGATGTAATTGTGGAGAAGTTTAAAGCAGGGTTAGGTTATTAAAAACACATTCCAAGCTTTGAACATCTCACGTAGCACTGTTCAATCGATCATCCAAAAATCCAAAAATGTGTTTATTGTTGTTATTGAGGTTTATATTAACAAGGAAGCTGGATAAAAAATAACTGATGATTTATGGAGAAGAGGTGGGATTAAATAAGTGTGTACTTCTTCCCACTCCTTTTCAGATATGTAAACTAAATCACCAAAGGTAGAGCGATATTGTATTGTATTTTGCTTTATTAGAATCTATTTATCTATCTATCTATATATTTTTCCTACTTTCTCCTAAATGACTTTCTGTATTCTGTTTACATGTTCGAAATGAATAAAAAACAAACAAAAAAATTGTTACTTAAAAAAAGTAATGGATTTTAATTTTTAATTTTAATCCCTTGGAAAGTAATTCCTTACAGTGCTTTTGCTTTACTCATTTACTCAGTAAATGCAAAGCCCACAGCACAGTTGAAAACCAACCCGAAGAGCATGTGACAGAAAAATGTTGTGGCCACAATCAGCTGTAGAAACAGGCACAGGTAGAAAAGGAGGCTACAATACTACAATGTAAGACTGACTGACTGCGCATCACTGTTTTTGTCACCTGTTTAAAAACAAACAAAATAAATGAAAAAAAAAAAAAAAAAAAAAATTTGGCGG
>VUQI01039655.1:0-12422 GCA_015106735.1 Paratilapia polleni | reverse complement strand
GGCTGCTTGGCTGGCGTCAGCGTTAAACATCATTCTGGGTCTGGGGTTCTTCACTACAAGCTTTTGTTAGCATGGTGTCTTTGTAGATGACTGGAAAGACTTGATGTCATGTTAACAGCATGAATAGTTGTTTTTTGCCTGGGTGCAGTTTGCACCTTATCAAGATCTCATTGTCAGCTGCTCTTCTATTTCCTTGTAATGTGACTTTGTTGTTTCTTTGGAATACATTGTCTATTTGACCATCTCATTCCACCTATATTACTTTAGTTTTATTTATTTCTTTGTTTTGCTTGATTCTGAACTGCTAATTTCTTTCATGCATTTGCTTTTGTGTAGTTTTAAACAACTGGTCAGCTGGGGCAAAAGGTGCTTTGTTTTGTTTCTTTGTTAGATGTGTGCACCCACTAATTAAATTGCTTTCTGCCTTTCAGAAGCTGTGAGCCAAAAGTAGTGCCACTTGGGTTCTTCTAATGGGGGCTGGTTTTGTGCTGTCTTCACCTATGTGCACCTGGTTTAACTCTTCATCATTTCTGTGTGTGTATGTGTGAGCATGTGAGATTTGCGGTGACTCCTTGTGGGTTTACCTTCCTTTTCTAAGTAGTGCATGTCTTCATTATTAAGCCTCAGCTCTTGGTGTATGTGTGGATGGACTGATTAATGACTCTTTCATAATTATGTTGCTACTGTTAGTGATGGATGAAATCACTTCTCCTGCCTCTTAGTATTACAAACCTGAATTACCTTTGCATATTGCTGTTGGTCTGAAGTTGGGATGCCTTGGTTAAAATTCCCATGTTGAATATTTCTTGTTTACACTGCTTACCACCTTCCAACAAGCATCACTTCCCACACATGGTTTAACCTTCTTTATTATACATCATGGTCCAAGCTTAAATCAAGATTTCTTTTCTTGGGAAAGATGAAAAAGCAGTTTTATTTAACCTTATAAATACACAAAAAACAAAACCTTCTCAGTGTTCACCCATGAACCTTTAAAACCACAGGACATTACCTAACATTATCTAAACTGGGAAGTTTAGATAATGTTACTGTGTTCACATTAAAGTAACAAGTACTAAAGTCTCTTTAAGGAAAGATCTACCTCTTTATCCTAAAGCACTACTTAACCTATTTCAGGTCTTTATCTTAAATTTACTCCAAAAAGACTCAAGAAACGAAGCACAGATGAGCATGAAAACATGCTGAAGAAGCAACAGATGAGTCTTCCTTTTTAATCGTCTCACCACCTTTACCTCTGTTCTCATCATTCTCTTTTCTTTTGCTGTCTCTCTTTCACTTTTTTGTGCATCCTTTCTCTTTCTAGCATTCCCCGTATCTCTCTGCCTCCAGCATGGTTGTATGTTAATCTTTTGGAGGAGGAGTGGAAGGTGTGTTGGGTTTAATCATCCTGAGGGCTGGCTGGGTGGCTGTCTACTTGTCTGCTGGGACTAATTGGAACAAAACCCTCTCTTGTTCTCAAAGAAGAAACAGAAAGAAATAGAGGGATAAAGACAGAATCACGTCTGCAACTGCAGGTAATTAGAGCAGCGTGGTAACGGTAGATCTAAAAGAGTTTAAGTGTGTATCGGTGTGTGTGTGTGTGTGTTTACATGCAAATACTGCTAGTTTAGCATATATGACTGTGAAGAACAAAAAACAGTTTTCAGCTTGCTTATGTGTGCCAAAGGTGGTTTTATATTCATATACACATTTTTGTGTATATGTACTTTGTGTACGCATACCTGGGCATGCAGCCATGCAGCCATGCATATCGTGACACAGGATCAAACTCTCAGCCGGCAGATGTGATTGATGAAGTGTAATTCTCTTGTCTCTCTTGTCTACACTGTCCCACTGTAACAACTTCAGCTTGTGATACCACTCCATTGTCACTTTCTTTTTTAAGATGCCTGTAAGTGGATTTTGATGCAGTGAAGGAGGACATGGAGGCCAGTTCTCACCTTGCTAATGGAATCAGCATGTTGTGGAACACCGCAAAGGGCAAAAGATCTCAACACCACAGACTTCTGTGTAGCAACACTTTACTCTAGCAGGAAATGAAACAAAGAATTTGCCCCAATAGTGAACATGTATTTAAATTGTTGTATAGCAATTGATTTTCTCTGCACTGCTCTTTGTTTTTTATATGTCATGGTCCACATTGAAATTTAATTAAAATTAAGAGGCTGGCCACAATTAAGGGCATGATCCACTTTAAGCTCACTAGGAAAGAAATAAACCTCTAAATTTCATAGGCAATGAAGCTGGAAGAGCCTAAAACCATGCAACCTTGGAAAGTTTACAAACCCCTGAATTCAGCCTTCTGCCACAAGAGTACAATTTGTGGAGAAAAAGACAGCTTACATTAAGTTGGGAAAACCAACTTAAGAGCTCAGTCACACAGGCCCAGAGGCTGGTCGGCAACCACTGGTCGCTAGGTAAAAATGTGTATTCCCTCACCAGCTTGCAAGTGGTTGCTCTAGATTGCTGGCAGTTGCTGTGACATCAATCACTAAAACCCCAGTCACGCAGGCTTAGAGATCAGTCAGCAACCTCCTGGCAATCACAGGTTGCTGGAAAATGTGTATTCCCTGACCGGATGGCAAGTGGTTGCTGGCAGTTGCTAGGTGAAATTGGTAGCGAAGAGGTATACAGTGCTCCTTGCAATTGCTTTGGTCACCATGGTCACCAGTAGTTTGCGAGGCAGACACCAACTTGTCTACAAACACTCACCAACTTCTCGCTGATCGGTAGTGAAACTGTGAAAAGTGTGAGGGAAACCAAAACTGCCCTTTGAAATGTGCTGGTTGCAGCAATAAGGCACAACTTTTACTTTTAAGGTGAACATTCTCCATTTCCACTTTGTGTTGCACTTTTTTCAAGTTTCACTATCACTAGGTGAGTGGTTGGCATGTATTTGTAGACAAGTCAGCGTCTTCCAGGCAAACTATGGGCGACTGCGGCAATCTGCTAGCAACCAAAACAATCACAAGGAGGTTTTTGGTGCAGCACCCTCTTTGTGACCGATTTCACCAAGCTACAGCCAGCAACCTTTAGCAACCAATTGCCAACTGGTTGGGGAATCCATATTTTTTCCTAGCAACCAGAGGTTGCCAAGGGGGTCACCAATCTGGGGCCCAAGATAGGTAACAGGTTAAGACAACAGCTCCTCCATCCTCTCATCCTTCATTTGCAGTATCCTTTATTCTTCTTCTGATCTTCTAGATGTGCCCATCTACCCTCACCTGTCCACCAGTTGTCAGCTTAACACCTTAGCAACCCAAAGGTTTTCACAGTTGCTCCTCACTGCCCAATAGGTCTCTTTTTAAATACCTTTCTCAGGGTTTGCCAACATAAAGCAGCAAAAGAAAAAAAATGTGTTAGAGCTTCCCTTGCGAGGTAATTTACTTTCATTATTTATCTCCTCAATTCAGTGAATGGTATTCCTCATGTGAGACACAGGAATGAATGGGAATGCCAGCACAGATGTCTATATAACCCGCAGCTACAGTCACTCAAGATATCAAAGGAATACACAAGTAAAATATCAACGCTTGAATTGACTGCAGTATTTTGCATCTGCTTGATTGCTGAGAAAATTGATATACAAATAAACATACTGGTTGAAAAGAAGTAGAAATATATTTCTGTTAAGTGAAACACTCCAGAAGCTCCATATCCAAGTCCACCTGCATGAGAGCACCTTGAAAACTGACATGATGACACGACAGTGAACTGTGTCACATCCTCTCACTGCTCATAATTGCTCTCCACTTGCCTTTAATTAAAAGACATAATCCCATTAACAAGCAGAAATAGGATTAATACTGCCTCAGACTCCAGCTGCTGCTCTGTAATGAGTGTGACTGTGTGTGTATGTGTGTGACTGAAAGTGTCTGGTCCCCTGACTCAGAGATATCACCAATACCACATGGGTGATGTGGATGAGAGGAAACAAACGAGAAAGAGATGCTAAAGGATGGAGGAAAAAAAAGGAAATGGAGACCGAAGAAGGAAATTGTCATATACACAAAGCAACACAAAAAACGAAGGATATAATGAAAAATAATATATGTACACACACACACACACACACATATATTTATCTTCCAATATATAATTCTATGTTATCATTTATTGTTTGAAATTCTCAATAATATAAGAGTTTGGAGAAACGGAATGAAAGGAATGAAACAAAGAATGAGAGAGAACGATTCAATGACAGAGGTCACAGTCTTTTCCACTGAGACATCCTCCCTCGTCACTGAGCTAAGGTGAGAAACAATGACCGTGAAAGGATGACATGCCAGCACAACGCCACTATTGTAGAAATAACAAAGGCTGCTGCTGAGCCACAAGGATAAGAGGACAAGGTAACAGGGGAGCGTTCAGTGTTTCTGAGTCGATTATGTTGTTGTTACCACACAGCAGTGCCTCCCTACATTTGTGTCTTCTAATGTACCGTACACAAGCTAACACCATCCTCATTCTCATGTTTGCTCTATCACAGTTGCATTTTCTGCATCTCTCTACAGTACCACTCTTGTTGTCAGTTGGAAATATGTGATTCATATTTTACATCTTTCCTTCTAAGCTGGTAGTTTGAAGATGCTGCTGCTTTTCATCTGCAATTTCGTAAGCCTCATGTTGCCATATAAAAGAATAAAAAGTGAATAAATCACAATGGATCAACTGTGTTGTAAGAACTGTTGCTTAACTGAAGAAAAAGCATTTACTGGAATGCTGAGCTATTGCAGATGGGCCAAATGTTTTATTTCTCACCAAAGTTAGAGTTACATTGTTGTAATAGCAATAATATGACAATATGCAGCAGTTGTATCCTAATGATACCTGTGTTAATCAAAATCTTTTTTGGCAGCTGTAAAGAAATAACATTGTTCAATTAATTTCTGACAAAGCACAGTTGTAGCTTTCAATGTCACGCAATCTGCTGAAAATAACAAAAAAGTAAGTGACCTTGTGTATCACTTTTCATGGACATCTGCTGGTCAGTATTCCAGCAGCCAGCTCTGTTAGTTAACTGTGTGAGTGTGTGTATGTGTCAGGGTTTGAACCAGTGAGTGGTAGAGTTCAGAGGGCTTGTCTGTGCTCTCTCTGTGGGCTTCTCTCTGACAAGACAGTGAAGTGACAGCACTGAAGCACAGACACATTACTGACAACTAAGGTTAGACTGATAAATGGGGTCAAAAGTGGCCTTGTGCTTTAAAATTGGATATACCTGTCACTGTCATTCTCCAATTATAACCTATTCAATGGAGTTTCATCAACTGTGCTGTATTATAGACTTTATGAATGCTACACCAGTCTTTGGGAAATGCTCTGTCTACTAGCATTATGACGCAAGCACCATATACCCACAAACTTTCTGGCCAACAAAAGGGTGTATTTATGTATATATGTGTGTGTGTGTGTGTGGAATAATTTGAGCTATCGACAGCTTCAGGCCAGAAATCTTTGTATGAAACCTCTGGATTCAGGACATCAGTGAGCAAGCTGAACCCTGGACACCACAGGGTGATCAAACCTTCCTTACGTCCAGCCCCATAGAGTCTTTCAGAAGTGAGATCAGTGATAGCTGCACAAACTACATCTAATACCACCTGCTGCTAGCTGGATAGTTGAATAGCTTCTGAAACCCCCTATTTCCAGACTTTTCCTGTGTCAGGTTTGTGGTGGACCATATCTGGCTTTTTTTTTTTTCGCTTTCTTTTCCAAATTTCCATTGACATTTGCACCTACAGTACTTCATGCAGTGGTTGACCAGGTGTTTAGAGGTGAGGTTTCAAACTACTCTCAAGCTTCTCTCTTTTTTTCCCCCTCTTATTTTAGTACTCTTACTTTGGTATTATAAACTGGAGGTATATATTTTCATGTAACAACCAGCACTAGGTTTCTTTTTTTTTTTTTTTTTTTTTTTTTTTTTTTTTTTTTTAATGAATGAAAGGTTAAAAAAGAGCAGAAATTATTATGTGACCCATAGCTGAGAATCATCAACAACAACTGCCTGCAGTGACCATTATCAGCTAAATTTCACTAAAGTTCATTGGAATAAGATGGATTCACGGATAATCTACTGTCAGTGGTGAACAGTGTGTTAACCAGTAATAGTGAATGAGTAGAAGTTATCATATTGTAATGTATAGTTTGTTACTTAGTTCACATTAATGTGGTTATGGGCATCAGTATAGCTATGAGGAGGAATTATTGTGTGTAGTTGTCAATGTCAGCAGCAGACAGGGTCTTCTAAGTTAGGGAGCAGTTAGGCCAGTTCCCCATGAATCAGTTGTTGTGCGTATTCGTCAGAAGAGTCTTGACTCAACCTTTCTTGCAGTCGATTAGCCCATGACTGAGTTAATCGTTCCCTTAAGACCAACTCCAAAATCTGACTTGCCACAAAGTGAAAATCAAAGTACAAAAAAATACTCCTGATTTTGAAGTCAGTTGAGTAAAATTCAGGATAAAACTATGCAGTGCACAGTTGGGAGTAGTAACCAAATCCAAAACGTTCAATCCTACAGAGAATTAGTCAAAACTAATGTATTGCCTGATGCCAACGATAAAAGATGGAAGCTGCATCTGTGCACAGTGCCTAATCACAATAAAAATGGATTTTTCAAGAACAGGTTGGAGATTTTCAAAAAGAGGTATTCATGTTCAAATGTCCTTGTGAAAAAAGTGCATATGGGGAGAACCACCTGAGACTTAGCAATGTAGAGTTTTATACACAGAAAACTCTATGTAACACTCCTGTGCATCAATTTTAGGACTGTTTACATCTTTACATCTCTCAGAATGAATGCACCAAGAAGCACAAAGGAGGCGAACTGGACAAAAAACTATATATTCATGTATAATGTATGTGAGTGCTTTTGCATTTTTTTTTTTTTTTTTTGGCATTCTTTTCCTTTTTCTCCATAAGCAAAAACTTGTGGATGTACAGAACAGACTGTCTAGACTAGACTCTGTAGAAACAATTATATTTGAACTTTGTTAAAGCTGAAATGCAGTATATGGTATGCATAGATGACACTCCTAAAAGCTGATAAATTATCTGCCCTAGCAAGTCCACATATAAATGTAAATGAAGATGAGAAGCAGTTTCATTTTTCTTAACTGGTGTCTGCAGTTGAGACCTCTTGGATAGAGTAGGGTCGGAATCATCAACGGGGAATATTCTTTACGGGAGCTAAATGAGACGACACATGGCAGGAATACAGAAGACAGGCTTAGACTCTGTTAATTTATTGGCTCCTGTGCAAGCAGGCAGCTTGACAAGGTGAGAGAAAGCAGAGAGAATTTATTTAACTAAGAAGATTTGCTCCTTTGCGGATATCTGACATTTTCTAATAAGTAACTTAACACCTCCTTCTGATTCAGAGATTGTCTGTTGAAGGATTGGATTTGAAAGCTAACTGATTTATAGAAAAGACATAGACTCTGCTCTTATACTTCAGGTTTGGATCACATTTATACTGCATGTAAAGAATGAATATTTAAGTCTCTGCAAGACAGATTACCCACATAATTAGTGTGCAGCTGAACTCGTGTCAGAAAATGTGACACAAGTAGATTTTCATCTAAATCACCTCACTAAATTAGATCACATTATTATCATCCCAAAAGTTGGAACAATTTAAATTCTATTTTAAATTGTAGAGTTATTCACTTCTTCTTTCTTTTTTCATTTAAAAAAGAGAGGCAATTTTTTTTAAACATCAGACAAAGTCATGTTTCCACTGCAGGAACTTTAGAGAGAACAGGAACCTTTTAAGGAACCGTTCCCCTTGCTGCAGTTCCAGTGGGAGAGCAACTGTCTGAAATCATTTCCCCCACAAAAGGACTTGTCCTTAAAGTACCACTGTCACTGAACCTGACTTTAACAGCACATTGTTTTGTTTGCAGTTCAGCTGCATGCAAAACTGATGATGAAATCTTTATTGTCTATTTTGCAAAGGAAACCATTCAAAGGGAATTTGGGACTTCTTAATTCTCAATAATCTGAAACCATCTTGTGGTTCACTTATTCATTACTGTTAATATACAAGAACAATGAATCAATATTTCACTCAGCAGTGAGATGTAAATTAAAATTAAAATTTTGGACACTGGACTATTACGTCCCACTTTGTGGAATTATCAGCAGAAAGTTCCCGCCATGAAGACTACTTTTGGATGTTGTTGTTACTTTCATCACTATTGGTGGTGATAACTATAATAATAATACCACCAGTACTAATAATAATTATTATTTGCCCTTCAGTCAATATTACTGTCAATCTCTGTTTCCCTTGTATGTATCCAGTACATGTTTTGCCTCATCTAAATGGCTAAAATATTAGATGTATGGTATGTCTTGGTGATACCCCACCCACACCATCTCCATTATTATGTAGCCCAGGAAATTAGTTACCACACAGGACACAATAACTGGGGTTCTTGCATCACTTTAATGTCGATAAGGATGGAAATTTGCAAGGAACATCTTGAATGGAGGACTTAGCATATTCCATGATTTACTCAGTTTGGCAACAAAAACAGTTCACTGAAATATGACAGAAAGAATACACAAAAAAAACCACAAGGAAAATATTGCAGTGGCTCTGGCTATACACAGAAATAAAACACAATGAAATAAATGAATGCTAAACCAGGGACTGGTAACTTGTATTTTGGTATTTACACAAGCATATTTCAATAAATTACATGCATATTTACCAACTACTTTATGTAGCAGTCTCCCATCACTGTCCTCTGTACATCTCCAGCTCGGTCCAAAATAAACGTAAAACCCACGACAGACCAAGATGCACTTGGTGAAATCTTGGTGAAGTAACCACTGTCAGGGGAACCTCTGGCAGCCCATATCAAATGTACCTTACACAAATCAAATTCAACCAAAGTCATATTAAAAAACAAAAAAATCAACACAGGACATTTTCACTTGTACCCCAACATCCTGAGGGAATACTTATTTGACCCAAGTGGGACACTACATTATGAAATTCTATTATGTGTTTACCACCCGGCTACAGTTATTTTTATTATTACGGTGCACTTCTGACCGGACCAACCTGACCACTGGTGTGGTGTATACAGAACACCCCAGGGGTTGACTGGAAATGGGCAGAGCCTGAGGAGAGGAAGTTTAGATCACCATTTCAATCTTCAGAGCCACTGAAACACCATAGTCACCACACCGCTGACTCCCTAACAAACAGGCTGCCTCCCTGCGGTCTGGAGGCGCGCACCGGGTCAACTCTCTCCTGTTATGTCGGGGGTGACAATTACAATTACATCATACAGGTCTACTGTAACTAACCAAAATAAATGCCAAGCATGGCAGAAAATTAAATAGAACAAAAATGAATATATTACTAACAAGGTAACAACACTGCTGACCTGCCCGACCTTACCCTGCTGAGTCGCCTCTGCACCCTATGATGGTGACATGTTCCTGTGTGTGCATCGCTGCTCAGTGGCTCTTATTTGTCTCTCCTTTCCCACAACTAAACCAAGCTGTTGCCTGCAGACTGTAGGATATTTATCAATTATTTTGTTATGTTGTGATATAATTATTATTACTACTAGTGCTACGTGGTTGTCATTATCATCAACTAAACTGATGTTTTGTTTCTGTTTTTTTTTTTTTCAAATGCAAATCCTGAATCACAACCACCACAATCCTCATATCTCTACCCATGCTTAGCACCACTTTGGTATTACTGACTTTTTTCTTTTTCTCTCTCCTCTCTTTCCTCTTCTTCTTTTTATGCTTTGTTGATTCGTTGCCAGTTACACACCCCTGCTCACCACATCTACTTCTATACTTTCAAATCTAAGTTATGAAGGCATTTATCGATGTTACTGCATTTCTGCACTGTATATCAACTATATACATGTGTCACAATAAAAAAAAAAAGCACTACTCACTTTCCATTGTGTAATTTTTAAGGGAATTTCTGTAGAAGGTGGAGGATATGGAGTGCACTACATAGTAAATCGGGAGTGATTTCAGATACAGCCTTGCTGTGCAAATAGAACGCAAAATGTGCTGATGGAATTTTCCCTTAATCTTAGGTCTTGTGAAATTAAAGCTAATCAAATTAACCTGCAATGACACAATAGCATTTGAACAAAACCAACAGTTATTTAAAACTTCAAGTGAACAGGAACCACAATGCAGACATTTAAGTAAATTGAAACTGAAATACACTGTATTGTGTGTGTGTGTGTGTGTGTGTGTGTGTGTGTGCGCGCGCGTGCACGGCACCATAGTGGACCTGAATCAGTGACTTGGTGCTGTGGCATCATTAAATACTTAAAACACAATGAAGCTAAAGGAAGTGCTTTCTTCTGGCAGGCAAGGACTTCAGCTGAAAATGCACCACATTTCAATACAAAGACACACAAAAAAACTGCCAAATGTTAAAAGTGAGTTTTATCTCTCTGTATGACTTCACATTTACAGCTTTTGGTTGTCTGTAATAGGCCAGTATGTGCATGAATTGAAGCACAACTAAAAGGGAACAATGTGTCTTTTTCCTCTCGGTCTGGCTCAAAAACTGCTCTACAGGTTTTAAAGTGCTCTTATGGTGAGTGTGTAGAACCACTTCTCCTTCTTGAAAGGACAGCTTGTTGGTTGATCCCTCCAAGATGTCTGTGCATCTGATGAGGATGCCCCTTGGATGGAACCCCATAGAGGTTTCCATGCATGTCTAACTAGGAGGAGATCCCTGAGCAGGCTCAGAATATGTTGCAGGGATTATATACCCCATCTGGCCTTAAATACCTCAAAATGTTCAATGAGATTCTGGACTTTGCTGCTAGGGAAAGAAGCGCTTGCATCATGATCCAGACCAAGTAGCACAGGACCTGAATAGATGGGAGTTTCAGATGTTGTAAAACTAAAAAGAATATTTATACATGACACTGACAGTTGAACTATTTTCTGTGCACATGGACTGAAACCTTTTTCCACTCAGAGGCAAACAGCCCTCTTAAGTGCAGCACATCTACAGCTCTTCACAGATTCTAATGCACTGTGGCAATAGATGAGCTCTGCTGTCTATAAAACGCATTTATTTTGCCACATGGTTGAAGTCTGCAGCAGATCAGACGGACACACACTGGACAGCAGGGACTGTGTAAGGCTAGAAGGATCGAACCCAGATGGTCCACTTCTTTGTCAACTGGCACTGAGTATCCTAATTATTATTCGTGTGAAGAGAGGCTCCTCTTTGAGTCTGACAGCACTGGCTGACGTGGCCTGAGGCGAGGCCATGGCTGACCCCGAAAACACGGCAAAACAACAGAACCATTCTCCATGCTGGCGATATGCACACGCGTTCAGTGGCCTGTTTAATTAAGACAAATTTAAAAAGCAGAAGCATCTGTGGTGGATACTACAGCTTAAAATACCCATATCGACTTCGCTACGCCATTTGGTGAATGTGAGAAAAAAGGCAAACATTCTAAATTTAGAAACAGACAAATTAGACACACACATCGACTCCTACGCAAAAGTACACACAGTCACATGTTGGCACTGAAACAGCAGCAGTTATTTATGTCACTGAATGAAACTTTTATAGTTCACTGCCTTTTTTCTGAGTCGACAGCACTGATCTTCAGCGCTTTTGTTCACTCACACTTTGCAAAACACAGTTTAGCCAACAATGAGCACACTGTGTAAGCTCTGTGATGTACACACAGTATTCTCGTTAGACAAACCCCATACTGACTGAAACTGTCATTTAAGCTAGAATTCTGAAAATTGGTAGTACGGGTCATATTTATTTGGATCTTGAGTTTAATTTATTGCAACAAAATTTACCTGGAATTCAAAATGGAGGTGGATTGCAGTAAAGAAATCAAATAGATTGACATTAGTCTCATATTTCTTCATTATTAGTGTTAAAATATTGATGCCAGGAAGTGATTGGCTTAGTACAAGCACCGAAAGCTTGTACTAAGCCAATCACTTAGCACAGCTCTCTGCTTGTTACAGTGCCTTGAAAAAGTATTCATACCCCTTGAACTTTTCCACATTTTGTCACATTACAACTACAAACTAAAATGTATTTTATTGGGATTTTATGTGACAGACCAACACAAAGTAGCACATAATTGTGAAGTGGAAGGAAAATGATACATGGTGTTCAAAATTTCTTACAAATAAAAACCTGAAAAATGCAATAGTATTCAGCCCCCTTTACTCTGATACCCCTAAATAAAATCCAGTGCAGCCAGTTGCCTTCAGAAGTCACCTAATTAGCAAACAGAGTCCACCTGTGTGTACTTTAATCTCAGTATAAATACAGCTGTTCTGTGAAGGCCTCAGAGGTTTGTTAGAGAACATTAGTGAACAAACAGCATCCTGAAGACCAAAGAACACATCAGAC
>VUQI01039653.1:0-24940 GCA_015106735.1 Paratilapia polleni | reverse complement strand
TTTTTTTTTTTTTTTTTTTAAAGTCCATCAGAGTTGACAGATTTGCTGTTGTTTTACTTTTTTTCAGTTTTAAAAAACATGAGTTAATTTCACTAAATTATTGCATGATACTCAACAATGTTCATTCTCTGTCTGACCAAGATTTCATGGTAATCCATCCAAAAGGTGGACCAACTTGACATTTCCACCCACGGAACTGTGCAGGTAGCAGGGCTAAAATGATGTGTCCTATACTTGTCTATAGCACTTAACTAGTAGTTGAGTGAGGATGAGATGGGTCATTGGAGATGGAGCTAACAGCCTGAGATGGCTCAGGAAAGCAGAGCAGGATGGGTAGAGCTGGCAGGCAGGCAGGAAGACAGAAGGGACTAATGGCTGATGGAGGCTGAGTGTGGAGTGGAGCCAGAGTGAGAGCGATCAAGCCGGAGAATGTTGCAGTGGTGGAGCCAGAGGATGAAAGATTGACCCACAATGGGCAGGTCTAAACACGAGAGAAAATTTAGATCAGAGCAAAAGACATGTGGAGCCAGCTAAACAGAGCAAAACGCTAGCCCTAGCAAAACTATTGCAGCTGGCACAACAATTTGTCAGACAATAGCAGGAGAGGGTAGATATGCTGCAGAATAATGAGTTGATGAGCCACAGATGTGTACTCTGATCAGAGAAATGCTGGGAGAGCAGAGGATTCCAAGCCTACCATTCACAAACACAGAACACAAGACAGGGAAAAGGGTGAAAAGGGAGGGAAAATTCTAACTACCTTCTAAATTAATTACCAGATCGTTATACACATTACAAATAACAGATTAATGAAAGTAGTAGTGGCAAGCTGCCATTGGAAAATAAGTTTGTGATGGCTGAAGACAAGCACCAAAAAGAAGGGCATCAGGAAAAAAAAAAGATGCCAACTGAGAAAGCAGAGCCATACCGTGTTACTAACAGAGATTAATAAGTGTCTCAAATATTGCTTATAATGTATTCTACATAAATTGAGCAGACAGGCAGGAATAGAGGAGAAAGTGGGATTCACAGAGGGACATTCAGGACGCTTTGAAGACTAGTATGAGAAATAAATCAAGGCCTTATGAATATGTATATTACCATATGAAGGGGTCACACATTCTGCTGCAGCTCTCTCTTAGTTGAAATCTGAATTAGCCATAATTCTCAGACTCCACCAGTGCTGACTCAGATGCAGTATGAATCAGGGCCTACCCTATAACTAATCTGAATCAGTGCCACATAATGGTGCTTTGCTAGTTAAAACGTGATTTTTATTCAGCAGAATGCAATAATGGTGTAATTTCAAACGAATAAAATGATTATTGTATGTTTGTTTATTTTTTTATATGTTTTACCAGAACATCTAGAAGACACAGAATCAAATTACTTCATTGTTGTTTCACCCTAGTAATTTCCACTAGCATAATAAGTCAAGAGATTGTAGACTCATAAAGGTAGAGTTTGACATTTTGTCAGGTACAGTTATTCACTTTCTAGCTGAGAGTTATATGAAGTTGGTATTGCTCTTATGTCTGTATGATTGGCTAAAAGCCACTGTGACTTCGCACATTAGTTTGTGAACTAATGTTTTGAAATGTTGATTTTGGTATTTTGGTCTTTTTCATCTTAGTCTTTTAAAACCAAACGTGGGTGAGAGGATGGAGTTGATCAGCTAATGCTAGCACTAGCCAGCTTGCTTGGACAAAACTACTGGCCACCTACACATTACACCTACAGGAGCTCCTCAGCCATGGAAACCCATGCCATGAAGCTCCCTGCGCACGGTTTTTGTGCTGATGTTAATGCCAGAGGAGGTTTGGAGCTCTGCAGTTACTGAGTCAGCAGAGCGTTGGTGACTTTTACAGCACTCAGTGACCCCGTTCTCTAACTTGACGTGGTCTGCCACTTCATGCTCTGGGTCCTGAACGCTTAAGCACTGGGAAGCACTGGTACTATTGCATAGGGTGTACTCATACTATTCCAGAGCATGGTTGACCCCCAAAGTCCAGTTTGTTTGACAAGTCTCATCACTGCATACAGTGTTCAAGCACAGTATGCAATTGGTGTGATCACTAACCACGCTCACACATGGAACTCCAATGCTTCCTCAACAAAAAAAAGTAAAGTTGTTCTTAAAGTTGTTAATAAATCCATAACTCCCGTGAGAGGACAGCATGTCATTATTTCCAGAAAATGTATTTCACATTTGTATAAAGTCAGGAACATCATTATGGTCTACAAGAACACTTTTCAAAAGCACGTGTGTGTATGTGTGTGTGTAAAGAGAGAGAGAACTGAGATCTGAGACAAACTGAAGTGTATGCTGGCTTGAATTGTTAAGTGCTGTGTGAGTGCAGGCCATCTGGGCAGTGGGGAAGGGAGGCAATCATGCTCAGAAACTGTATAAGTCAACTGTGCCTAGTGTGGGTGAACTGTAAAAAAACAAAACCAAAACATAGCTCTAACAAAATCTCTAAACTTACATGTTTACATGTTTAATCCAGAACATAACTTAGTGATCAAACAACTTAATAACTAATCCTTGGAGGTGGTGTATTAGCAGAAGTTGTGACCTTTGGACAGATTCAAACTATTTAAGTTAACCTCACGTGGGAGTAGGGGGTAACATAGCTTTGTACTGGTAACAAAGTCTGCCTGCCAGCACAGCTAAAGCACAAATTATGACATTATGCACAGCATGCAATTCCATGTAAAACCAAAATGTGTTTTTAAATTTTGTTTTGGGTACAGATTTAACAAGCAACATATAGTGTGTCCACCTGCTGCTTTTTAAAAATAGCTTTTAAAGCTATGCACTGCTGGCTCTAGCTTTGTAATTAAGTGTACAGACATGACAGTGCTAACTCTTTCCAAGAATAAGCATGTTTCTCAACATGTCATACTGTTTCTCTAAATGTATTTTTGTCCTGCGTTTTTACCTTTTATTCGTGCTTAAGCATTGCTCAGAGAGAGACTGGTGCTTTATATGCAATTGTGTCTATTTAGGGTATTACACTAATCTTAATTGCAGTTCTATGTAGCATTAAAAGGTCTTGAAAGTCTTACATATGGTTTTCTCAGGCCTGCAGCTGCGCTCTAGTGAAGCAGTTGATTCAGCAATATTGCACAAGTGCAAGTGGTAAAGGTGTTTGTGTGAAGAGGGCTCCTAGTATTAATTTTCTTTATTCACAACCGCCTAACCTCACTCTTGCTTTGAGGTTACCATTGTTCTCCTTTCATGACGCAGCACATGATGGATCAGTTAGCTTTGACTGTTAAGTCCAGCTCCAAATGCGTTCTTTCCTGCTGCTTCCGTTGCTCCGACTCACAAAGATTTCTTTCAAAAAATCCAAGCCACACTATTGGGTGTATAAGGTACATTAGCCAAACTAAGTCAATCCATAGATTTTTTTATTTTTATTTTTTTTATAGTCTACAGGGTGGTCATAGAGTTCCAGGTACCGGGTGTTTTTAAGCCCAGTGGTCTGCCTATTATACTCTGCTGTGAGTTTTTTAAAGTAAGAAATGTACAAAAGAAAAAGAAATTATTTTTGAATTTAGATTGACAATCCAGTATCAAAGAATACACCAAGACTTCACACAGCACAGGGTGAAATCTTGGAAGTATTTAGATCAGTGCTTATAATTCTACAAGGGTCATATTTACAGTTAATGAGATTGAAAGAATCTTAAAGAAGGAAGGATACTGGAAATACTAGGAAGAGTACTGATTGGTCAGAACTTGCTCATATACTATATGGACAAAAGTATTGGGCCACACCTCTTAATCTTGGAATTCAGGTGTTTTTAGTCCACAGGTTTGCCACAGGTGTACAAAATCAAACACCTAGCCATGCGGTCTGTCTTTACAAACATCTGTGTGAACATTGTGAAAGAATGGGTTGTTTTAAAGAGCGCACTAAATTCGAGTGTGGTACTGTAATAGGATGGTACTGTTGCAACAAGTCAGTTTATGAATTTTTTTCCCTCTTAAATGTTACAGAATAAGTGGTATTATTGCAAATTGGAAGCGTTTAGGAACCACAGCAACTCAGCCACAAAGTGGCAGATCGTGTAAAGTTACAAAAAGGGGTCACTGAGTGTGTAAAAGTCACCAACAGTCTGCTGTCTCAATAACTGGAGAGTTCCAAACCTCATCTGGCATTAACATCAGCACAAAAACAGAGCTGGGAGCTTCATGGCATGGGTTTACATGGCTAAGCAGAATGTCAATCATATGTCTATTCTGACATAAAGCCATATAGTACATATAGTGCTTTTTGAACATAAGGCTGGTGATAATAATTCTCACCATCCTTATCCTCAATCCTCATCTTTATCCCGGACTTTAACTTAATCAGTCAAGGTGTGTTTGAAGTGCAGATTTTCAGCTTTAATTCAGCTTAACAAAAGTATTGCATTAACTGTTTAGGAATTAGAGATATTTTTATACACAGTCCCCCATTTTTAGAGGCTCAAAAGTAATTGGATAATTGACTGACAAGCAGTTTCATGGCCAAGTGAGGGCTGTTCTCTTGTTCTTCCATGACAAATGACGGAGATAACAGATCTGGAGTTGAACTTTTTGAACTTTGTAGATGTTCACTGGACCTCTCAGTATGAGGCCCAAAGAAATGTCAGTGCAAGTGAAGGAGGCCATCATTAGGCTGAAAAACCAAAATAGACCTATCAGACAGACAACAGAAACTTTACAAACAGACAAATCAATAATCTGAAAGATTACAGAAGACAAAGTGGATGATTCACAGAATTCATTCCTTGATTACAAAAAACACCTTCACAACATCTAACCAAGTCAAAAACACACTTGAGGAGATAAGAGTATCATTCAAGTGTACAATCAAGAGAAGTCTTCATGAATGTAAATACAGAGCATTTACAACAAGGTGCAAACAGCTGGTTACACTGAAGAACAAGAAGGCCAGGTTAGACTTTGCCAAATTACATCTAAAAGAGCCTGCACGGTCCAGAAAAAAAAAATCTTTGGACAGATAAAACCAAGATTAACTTGTACCAGAATGATGGGAAGAGAAACTTATGGAGGAGAGAAACAGCTCAGGATCTGAAGCATACCACATTATGTGCCAAACATGGTGGAGGCAATGTTATGGCATGGACATGTTTGGCTGCCAGAGGAATCAGGCGACTAGTGTTTATTGATGATGTGACTGCTGGTATAAGTAGGATGAATTCTAAAGTGTACAGGGCTATACTCTCTGCTCAGATTCAGACAAATACTGCAAAACTGATCAGACATTGCTTCACAGTGCAAATGGATAATGATCCAAAGCATACTGCAAAAGCAACCCAAGAGTTTCTCTAGGCAAAGAAACGAGATAGTCTTCAATGGCCAAGTCAGTTAACTGATCTCAACCCAACAGAGCATGCTTTTCAGTTACTGAAGACAAAACTGAAGGCAGAGAGATCCACACACTAGCAGCAACTGAAGATGGCTACAGTAAAGGCCTGGCAGAGCACCTCAACGGAGGAAACGCAGCATTTGGTGAAGTCAGTGGGTTCTAGACTTCAGGCAGTCATTGACTACAGCGGATTTTCATCCAAGTAGTAAAAGCAATCCTTATATTTAAAATTATGCTAGTTTGCCCAATTACCTTTGAGCATCTGAAAATGAGAGACCGTGTATATAAATAGCTATAATTTCTGAACAGTTAATTCAAAATGTTTGTAAAACTCCTTGAATTAAAGCTGAAAGTCTGCTCTTCAAACACATTGGTTGTTAGTGGTGGGTTACAGAGGCAAAATTACAGAAACTGTAATTTTCCAAATACTTATGGACCTGACTGCACAATGCTTTGCGGAGCTGATGCCTGATTAACTTCTGTTAAAATAAAAACTACAGTGCTTGAATGTTTTAGGAAATTACTGAGCCTGAAAAAACAAAAACAAAACAAAAAAAACCCACTTTGTTTCTGTGAGCCCTTTTAAAAAATGAATGTCTGATTATATTGGGCTTGGAGCCAAGAGCCACAGGGATTACTGACAAGAAGAAAAATGTATTCTAGCACCAGTGTTATTCTTTAAATGCACAAAAACATGTTTCTTTTCTTGTTCAGTCCAGCTTGTTTACAGTCATAAAGATGTCCGATAGCATACCAGTGTTTAAATGCTACCAACTATATGTGAGATTTGCTAAAGGTGCAAATGTTTCATCCAGTACTTATATTTTCTTACACTGCATAGCTAGCCTTAATAATAATATACATGCAACAATGTCTTATAGGGCTTATTAGAATGATGTCTGACACATGTATTGGTCTTATGCGATCTGAATCTTTTCACTGTCTCCAGTCTTGATATATGAATGGTGGCACTTGTTCCCTTGATTGGCACCAATCCCCTTGGTAGCTGTTTGTGTTCTTGGCACTGGAGAATTTCTCTGCAAATTCAATAACTGCTCCACTGTGCTTTAATCAGCCACAACCCACACCGCCTCTCTCTCTCTCTCTCTCTCTCTCTCTCTCTCTCTCTCTCTGTTTGTTTCTCAACCGTGGGCACAGCCCCCCTTCTGTCTCTGCTGCAACACAATTTAGTCCACTTAGCCTGCAACCTGACAGCTTGTTCATGTATCTGTTCCTGTGTGTGTGTGTGTGTGTGTGTGTGTGTGTGTGAGAGAGAGAGAGAGAGAGAGAGAGAGAGACCTCCATATTTTTTTGACTTAGCCTTTATTACTTCCCTTCTTTCTTAATTGACTTTATTAAATATTCTGTTGCAGGCTTTTATCCTACCTAACTGTACTGAAAGCCCCCCCTTGTTTTCCAAATAAAGTCATACTGTGTTTTTTTTCCCCCCCTGCGACGATAATGCACTTTATGATCCGTATTTAATTACTAACCATCATCAAGACAGAGTAAACCAAGAAATAACAAAACAGTAGGTTGCATATTGCCCAAATAACAAAGACAAATGTGGTAGATTGTGGTAAAAGCAACAGAAGATTGAGTGGAATAAACACAAAAAAAAAAGAGAGAGAGACATACCCAGAAAAGGAGGCAGAATCTCAGGATCAAAGCAATGGAAAACATTAACACAACCACACAAGCAGTAAAGTACAACTATGTTTTGTTGCATTCATTTGCAGTTGTGATCATAATGTTCTAAGACTTGGCCAATAAAAATCAAATACTGTACCTGATTGAAAATTTGCAGATCTCCCCTTCAAGGTCATCTCCCTGTGAACCTCTGGACCAATTTCAGTGTGTCTGATATTTTTAGATTGCTCACTGACCACTTGCATTTGAACACTGACCAAAAGCCTGCACAGAGAGCAAGTGTCACTTTCTGTGTTAAAATGACCAGACTTTCAAAGATCATCACTGCTGATGAGAGTTTGGTCTCCGGGTCTGAGACCAAACAGCAGTCTTCAGTCAAAGAGGCCACAGTTTCCAACCCCTAAGGCAGTGCATGCTATGAAGAGTGCAATCAGGAGCATGCTCGTCCTTTTTTTGAAATTCAAGGGTTGTGTACCCTGAATTCATCCCTCAGGGTTAGACTCTCTTCAAAGGCTTCCACGTAACGTCCCCAGGCATTGTAAGGAGAACATTCAGCAGAAACAACCTGAAGTATGGTACATGCCACCTTGTCACCATGTGCCAGCACCACGCAGCAACCTCTGGAGCTGGACAATGAGGCGGAAGTGGACGCAGTTCCTCTAATGGCCACTTGAGGCTGGAACCAAGAGCAAGTCAATTCCCACAGACTCCCATATTAAAAGGCCCAACATAACAGCATTAAAAAGCATGTTTACATGTTTACAGCCTGGTACAAAAATGGCTGTATGGATGATTTCCCCCTTTGTAATAATTGTTAGTGGGTGACTTTTTTTTTTTAATTTTATATATATAACTCATCCATTTGGATACTAGTGAGGCAGCTGTAGCCAGTCACTGTCTTTTAGGCCTCATCTCCCAGGTCATAGACTTGAATTCAAGTCTATGACCTGGACCAATCAATGTGGTATTGGTGCCTTTTGGAGCATTGTTAATGGAATTATCTGACAAATATGACTTGCTGTGTGGTACAGACCATCCAAGGAGTTTTGCTTCAGTTTTGGTGAGTGAAACTGTAGAACTTTATTAGTCTGTTAGACTAGTCTGTTACAATCTTTTGCATTAATTAGTGGGTAGGTGTGTCTGTGAAATGCACCCATACAGTTTATCAGTACAGTTTATTAACAAAGGTTGTTAGCATTAGGTGACAACTTAGCACTCTCATCCAAGTATCATCATTTATGGCTACAAAAAAAACAACATGGCAGCAGCCAAAATGCCAACCCAGAAACCAGGGGGTTATATACAGTCTATGGCTGGCTGCAGGGTATTGAAAATGCAGGAGTTTATTGGCCACACCAACACAGTCTTTGCTCACCACTCAGCAGATTTGGCTCCCTGTGACTTCTTCCACTTCCCAAAAATGAAATTCAAGTTGAAGGGTTACCATTTTGACATAGTGGAGGAGATCCAGCATACATTGCAGAGGCACAAATGCAAGTGGTCACAACGGGAGTTCCATGGAGTGACCTAAAAATAGCAGAAGCATTAAAACCGGTGCAGAAAGTGTCCTTGAAGGGCAGATTAGCCAAATTTAAACCAAGTACAGTACCTCGTATAACTACTGTGCACTGGTGAACAATAAAGACAGAGGGTATGAAACAGAGAGCATTAATTCAGAGAAAGCCCTGAAGCTATGCATGTATTAGCTGTTTGGCATCAGCTGTTCTATTCATTCTTCACAGCAATTAGTGAAGAGCTGCATGGCTATAAGCTGAGAAGTCTCATCCAAAACAGTCATGTACACTTTCAAGAGTTTTTTATTATCTGGGCTCAAAATGAGGGATTTCTTACTATACAGGTCTAAGAATTCAGGAACACAAGTAGATTATTTATGAGGAAATGTCTTTTTGGAAGATACTTGGAAAATGCTTATCAACTCTGTGATTTGCTTTTTAACTTTAAAACAATGCTTGATCTCAGTTTAATGAAAAAAAGACAGACTATGGGTTTTAGTCCATAGTGGTTCCACTCTTGGTATGGGTGTTGTTTCCTTTTTTAAAAATCATATCACATCATATCTCACCTGCTCAAGCAAACCTGAACTGAGGAAAAAAATCATTACTTCTCAAGCATATTTTTGTAAATGTACTGGTTATGAATGTGCTTTGAGATGTATACAGAGAGGTCCCACTGAAATGCAACCCTCACCAACAGATGTAAACATTGATAAAAGGAATAATTTGGAAGGTGGATGGAAAAGCATGAAGCAGAATGAATTTAGTGGTGCTCATAGGAATTCACAAGCAGAGAAGAAAGAAACTCTTTTGGGACAAAAGACGTTCAAAACTTCAGTAAATTATATTTCAAAAGCAAAAAATTCTTAGTTCTTATTCCACAGGATCACTGCTACCTGACGGTCATTACAATATATGCAACAGTCCACTGAGCTCTGCATATGAGCAATCAACGTAATATAGTCTGAAAGAATACAGAATTAGATATGCTGCTACAGAGAGAAATAAGAAACAGCCCTCAGAACAGAGATACCCCATCTGAATTAATGTACAACCAAGAAGAGCTCATATGAAAGATGTGTGTGAGAGACATGGGGACACACAGGCAACTTCAGAGGGAGTGTACTGGTGCTGTTTGTAAAATGAATGAGTGAAGGTGATGGCATTAAAAAAGAATCTGTCCTTGGAAATAGTTGAGCTGTTGTTAGGCAAGCACACGCAGCTGTCCTTTCAGTTACATCTTCTTTATGATGATTGCAACTCAGGGATTCACTCTAGCCAATAGACTGTGATTTATCAAAATAGAAAATGCTAGTAATGTAAAAGCAATTTGAAACAATATAAATCCACTACTTTTCCAGGGATGATGGTAAATTTATGTGCAAGCCATTTGTACAGGTATGTAATTCAAGTTTTTAATTGCCCTACAAATACTAGTGTTTCCAAAGAGATTTGTTGTTTTATCAGACAAAATATGAATGAGCAGGCCTGCAGTCCCTCAGCGCATTAGTACATTATGAAACCTCAAACTGTTCAGTGCAGCCATTCAACCTAATTTTGCCAGGCAGGCTGCTCCATTTAACGGTCTCAGAGATGGAATTTTAATACACATGATAACATCTAGGAGCTACACACTACGACCACAGTCTGGTTAATTTGTTTTGTTGTTGGTTTTGTTTTCCTTTTTTGAAATGCTGGTCTTTTTTGAAAGGCCTGATTCAGTTCCAGATGTCATTAGTGAGAAAATGCATTTGGTTAAAATTAGAATTTCCATTTTATCTAAGCTGTTCTGTGTCTTGGGACTGAGGAAACTTAAACAGACACTCACTCCTCAAGTTCAAGCAGTCATCAATCTTTTTTTTTTTTTTTTTTTTATATCAACAGTCATTTAAATAACATTGTGTCATGTCAAAAGTCAGCAAACTCTGCAGCTCCCCTCACCTTTATGGAGATTTTTAGTGGACTGGAGAAGTACCTGTTCAGGGAAAGTTGTTATCAGGTTGTTATCATAGCCACTATTTACACATTTCCCCAAAATGCCTGACTTGAACCCAACCTTTAGCCAAAATTTAAGAACGTCTGGACACTATACTTACTTGGATCTCCAGCAATACATTTTCCAACTTTGAAGCAGAGCAGATGAACAGTTGTTGAGAAAATTAAGAAAAAACACAGAGATTTCTTGATTTATTAGATTTATTAGAGAGATTTTAACCACTTGTTTTGCTCTTATTCTATCTAATAAAAATTACTCAACCCATCAAACATGTTCCACTTACCACAATTTTTGAGCAAAGAAAGTTTCTTTTTTAAAAACAAACCTTTACACTACCTATAAATTACCAAATAGTTGGTGGAGATCAAAAAAACCCGCATACACATGCAATTCTGTAATAATATGTTAGCTCAATAATATGTCAGACATCACAATTTTGTAAGCCCACAATCTGTCAGTGTTGTCAGACATGCTCTGCCCTCAAGCGGTCAACTGATTCACCATGAAATAGTCACGTCCCATGTCAATTACATTGTTCACTGACTTGCAATCAAGTGAAATCGAAAATTATAGTAATTTACTCTTACATAACTGCTTTCATCTTTAGTCCTCTAGATATTCCTCTAACATGTACAAAAAGGATGTCAATCACTTTAAGTGAAGTGCTGCTACTCGTTCTATTTATTCTTTTTCTCCAACTGATGTAGCCAGCAGGTTGGTGCAAGCAATACTGTAGTCATGCATATGTAATTGCAGCCAAAGGAGAGATGTTGTTTATTCCTAAACTAATGAATGGCTTGTTACCTCCCTTTTCTTCTTATAATCAGTGAGGGATCAATCAATGAGCATTTCTTTGAGCCCAAAGCATGACTGATGGAAGTCAGGAAAAACCAAGAGAAATAACATGGAGAAGGGCTGGTGATAATAAAAAGTCTCAAGGATCATAAATAAAAAGGAAGAATGGGTAGGAAACTAATAATGTATAGTGGAAGACATAAGAGAGAGATAAAGTGGAGAGATATTCAAGGTTTGAAAGTGAAAAACACAAAAATCTCTTCAAGCTCTCTATATTGTGAGGTAAAGGACACTTCAATATTACAGAGAAACCCCCAACAATCAGATGATCCCTATATGGAAGACCTATATGGGTAATAGGTATTTCCCAGTTCCCATGGTAACACTAGACTGATCCCCCAACACATCCTTCTAGTGCTCCCATTTTCACACCCAGAGGATAATAATAATCCACATTAGAGCATATTCCACACACACATACATTAGCAGACACAGGCTTAACACATATAGTCCAGTACATACATAGTGTGTCCTTGATAGAAGGTGATGATTCCTGCATATTTTACACAGTTGTCAGTTCAAAGCCTCAATGGGGATTTACATACAGATGTGAAGAGAGAGAGACAGAAGTCTTTCAAATGCTTTTTATTTAACGTACGTTTTCCAATATACTATGTTCTTACTACAGTATAGTACTCACGCTGCTGTGCTCCCACTGTGTTTTATTAAAAATTGCAGAGCAAAATTACAATCAATTGAGAAAACATTTATTGAGAGCCCAAGGCAGACGAATGGGTGTTATCAAACAATTCGGCACTCATTGACAATCATCCACATTAAAGGAAAATTAAGGAGGCAGTGTGTAAGTTAGCTTTTCTCCTCCTCCAAAACCCCAATTTAAAGGGTTTTTTGTAGCTTGCATCATAAACACTTCAGACAAGAAAATTTCACTTTTCACACCAGAGATGGTGTCTTTATGTTCATGGAGCAAAGTCTGTGAGCAACTCAAGCTGCACTGTGTCATACATACTAGCATACATCACTTTCCTCATGTCAAATACCAAACACACTCTCCCAATTTGTCAGTCTATTTAGGCTGCAAATTTCCCTCTGACATTTCAGTGCTGCTGCTGCCCTGTATTGCTGCCTGCTGTTTCAACCCTTCCACCACCCCAGTATCCACCTATAAGCTTCGGAAGGATATTCACTCATCAGTCCTCAATTTTATACCATCCTTATGGGGAGTGATGACCTCGGAGCCAAGACACCAAACTCTAACTCATAAATCAGTCATTTCAAATCCAAGTTTTCTGATTGAACCATAATATGTTCAGTTTAATAACCCAGCTGCAGCAGAACATACATTTCTGGAAAATTTTCATGTCTTCTTCACTCGGTCCTGCAATGCATAACACCAAGCTGTTTTCAGAAATGAGACTCTGTTTATCTGGCTTAAAAAAATGTACATATAAGTAAGAAAAATGTGTAAACTAAAATTTAGGGTGGATTCAGTCTCCCATATTTTGCATGTTATTTCTGGACTGCATATTTAAACCCTCTGGCTTCCTGGAGTTGTTGTAATATCAGTGAAGGCACAGACAGTCTGCTTTTCTATGGAACGAGCACTCTGTTGTGGATCCTCTCTCTTAGCCATTCTGAACAGCAATGTTAAGGCAAATAAATCCCTTATATGGAGGGATTTTTCTGGTACACAGCTCATGGAAATGGAGTAAAACATAAAGGAAAGCCCAAAATATAGACACAGACAGCTCCATCTGCAACAACTGCGTTTTTAACCATCCAGTGTGAATTCTGTGTTTGCTCACTGGAAAGAGAATGGATTGGTGTGTTTGAAAAATTTGTACCAGGGAAGATACTTTATATTTATGCAGGAAGTGGTCTGCATTGGAAGGTATCGAACTCAGTGGGAGGCAGAAATCAGGGTATCCCTCAGTGAAGATGCAGTGGTTCTCAGTAAATGCTATATATAATCTGATATATTTCAGATTGCACTACTCAAAAGTGAAAGTAAACAAGATGCATCCTCGTGTATCATGTAACAAATGTAAGAATCTGGCTGGCGCCCTTACATGCCAGTTCTGGACATGCCCCAACTTCCATTCATTCTCGACTTAGGTGTTTAACTTTTATACTAAAGCATTTAATGGTCAATGTGAGCCCGACCCTCTTGTGGTCATTCTGAATTCTACAAGTAACACTGCTCTGAGCTCAGCTGGCTGTGTATTTGGGACTAATAAAAAAATATTTTTTGATTATGGAAGTATGAAGCTGTTCCTTCATTTGAAATGGGGCTGAGAGAGCTGGGGAAAACCCTCCATTTGAAGAAGCATAGATTCAAGATCTAAGCTTTGTGGAAAGAAAAAGTGTAAAAGAAGAGAGTGCCTGATAAGGGTGTAAGAGAGGTATTTGTATATATGTTTACTAGTTTATTTTATACCCTTATTCCTTGCTTTATACTCTTTTCTGATCCAAGTCTGGCTTATCTCGCCCATTGATGTGTATAAAAATCTACCAAAGAATTTAAATCATGTGTTCTTTTACATGGCACTCCACTGAATGGAAATATTTGTTTGCTTTCATGCATCAGTTTGACAATATTCTTTAAAAAAAAAAAAAAAAAGTTATGCACAGTTTTTCATGAAGGTTAGTATTCTACTTGAAGCCACCTAATTCACTTTTAATGCATAAAAGTTACTTCCTGTCTTACAATGTCTGTTGTTTGAGTGCAAGGATCCATTTTATTTTTATTTTTTTTTAAAAAGCAAATACAAAAACAGTAATTATACAAGACAAACAAATAAAAAAATTGTAAAAAAAGAAAGGCTTACTTCCTCAAAGACTAAAAAGGACCAATTGTAATATTAATGCAGATTTACATGGTGAAATAAAACTCTCTCATAATGTAAAGGTGCTCAGAAAATCTGTTATGTTCTTGTTACATTCGTTTTACTCTCACAGAAATGTCTTTTAAATCATTTCAATTCTAGAGTCAACTAGATAAATAAAATGAGTACTATAAAGGGATGCACCACTAGCAATGCTAGGTCGATATCAGGGTTTAAAATAACAATTTTGTTGCGACACAACAATCAAAGGCCAGTGCTATTAACTTATTTGTTGATTGACGGATGTCAGTCAGCAAGGCCGATATTTGTAAAGCCGACTGAAATATCCCTATCCTCTATAAAGCAGTCGCCCACAACTGCTTCAGATATTGCATGTATATATGCTGCACAAAGAAAGCAGAAACACCAGTAACCTTGCCACACACACCAGGTCCATGTGCAGGTGGAGGTGTGTCCACAATTAAAGTCATTTTAACTGAGTTTTCAACCAGTTTTCAAGTGGTTTGGTTTGAATTTTCAAATTTTTAATTTCAGTGCCCCACCCCTACCCCACACCCAAGAGGTTCTTGGTCGCCCCTCTTCCTCATGTAAAAAAAAAAATTCTGGAAACACTTCTGACCGAGAGCTATTGTGTTTGCTGCTGTTGGTTGACATTTAACCATGAGCACTCAGTGGGCTTTTGAGTTGATTTAGAGCTGGAGACAGGAACAGGAAAATACAGAAATCAATAACATTTTTACAAGCCTGTGAACTAGGCTCCACGTGTCTTTATGACATGGTGATAGTCAGCCACTTGTCCAATCAAACAGGCTCCTAGAGTGAAGAGTGTCCTATAAAGATAAACACATTCACACACACTGCATGCATTATATTTCAGCGTCTATAGTTTCATTCTGTTGTAGATGTTTTTGCTGACATTACACACATTTACACACATGCTGAACAGCTGTCGGAGGATCAAATGCATTAAGTCACATTCTGTACACTGAGAGCTCATCGAGTTCTAAATGACATAAAGCAATGAACTGAAGACAGCTCACAGGAGCTTACAATTTCAAACTCACTCTCTCTCACTATATCTCTATCTCTGTCTCTATCGATAGAGATAGAGAGATATAGATATATATATTGTAAATTTTCTTTGCAAGGGTACATCCACCATTTTCTCAGTCTCCCTCACCTAATACTACTACATATTTACTGTTAAAAAAATTATTATATTATTAAAAATGAAAGTGTTAGCATCTGCATTTTCATGACAAGTACAAATCCATCTTCTGAGAAAGACTGGGTGGTACAATCAAAGCTAATTGGTTTGTTATTTCCAACATGTGCTGGTTCCCAGGGAAGGGCTTTCGTGGCCCTGTAAATAATCGAACAAGCTAAGTAGTGATGAATGCTCTAGTGTCTCAGCAATTATGACAGTAACCGTGATGTACACCGATCAGGCATAACATTACGACCACCTGCCTAACATTGTGTTGGTCCCCCTTTTGCTGACCATATGCAACAAACTGTGATGCACTGTGTATTCTGACACCTTTCTATCAGAACCATCATCAATTTGAATTTACAGTAGCTCGTCTGTTGGATCGGACCACACGGGCCAGCCTTCGCTCCCCACATGCATCAATGAGCCTTGGCTGCCCATGACCCTGTCGCCGGTTCACCACTGTTCCTTCCACTTTTGATAGATACTGACCGCTGCAGACCGGGAACACCCCACAAGAGCTGCAGTTTTAGAGACACTCTGACCCAGTTGTCTAGCCATCACAGTTTGGCCCTTGTCAAACTCGCTCAAATCCTTACACTTGCCCATTTTTCCTGCTTCTAACACATCAACGTTGTAGAAAAAATGTTCACTTGCTCCCTAATATATCCCACCCACTAACAGGTGCCATGATGAAGAGATAATCAGTGTTATTCACTTAGTCAGTGGTCATAATGTTATGCCTGACCGGTGTATATCACTCAGTAATAATGGTGTCTTCACTGATGTGCAGGTTATTCATGGCGTGTGTACAAATGCAGCCCCCCATACCATCATGGATTTTGAAACCGCTGATAGGAAACTGGGTTCCCTCTTTTTAACCTAGAGTACACATCTGTGATTTCCAAAAGGAATTTTGCACTTTTAATATTTAATGTTACTATTTTCAGTTAAATTGAGTTTAAAAGATTTCTAAATCATCGCAATCTTCCTTCACATTTTAGTGTCAACTCTGTATACCAAAGTATTCTAGAGTCAAATCTGAGGTCATCTGTCCAACAGCTAAAGCCTGCAAACCTCAGTGAACTGAAGCAATGTTGGAAAGAGTGGGCCAAAATTCCTCCACAGCAAGAAAATGATTACTTCAACTTATTAATGCTGAAGGTGTTTCTACAAGCTACTGATTCATGGGGTGGTCTCAGTTTTTCACAGGACTCTCTGCAGTCCTGGCTGGCAGCACACCAAATGGCAGCCCAGTCAAGCTGCCTTTTGAACCTCGAGTGGTCACATAGGGTGTAGTGTCCTTTTTCTTTTAGGGTGGGGATCACCTGGGCCAATATCCTGCTGTCAGAGGAAGTGAGTGTGAACTTTACTCTGGTCAAAGTTTTCTCCAACTGAAAAATGATCACTGGACAAACGTGAATATGACTTGAGAACTGAAAAATTCCTTCAGCGTGTGGACGAATATCAAAATAGTTGATTTTATTTGTAATGTAATAAAGTTATAAACAGATCAGGCAGTGGTTTTATACATCACCATACAGAAATGGGTATCAGTCGATAATCTCCCAATGCTAATTACAGTACAGTGATAATCATCTCTCTAGCTACTCCCCAGACCTGTTGCAGAAACTATCAAACACTTCTTGGTTTTTCAACAAACCTAAGCTGACCAAACCACAGTTTGGATGTCATTTCATTAGAAGCTGCCCTGTATCAGGGCTTCAGGGTAATCATCTGTAAAATGTCAGACTCAGTGAGATCTGAATGTTATTTGCAGCTCTGCAAACTCTTTAGAACATCTGTCATTTCATTAGAATTTCATCCTTCATAAACTTCTTTCTACACATTGAGACACCTGAAGAGAGTGTGGCGGTGGAAAAGACTGTAACCCTCTGAAAGCACAATTAATGCAGTGTTTTCTTCAGCACAGCATGGCTGTTCTTCATACTGGAGTTACAGGTGGATTACTCAGACACACTAAATTAAATAAAACAACGTTTGCTTTTCTTTGTAAGATTAGACCTGTGCTTGAGCAGGCTCAGCTGTAAAGGTATGCTTCAAACAAAGTGCATGTCAGCTCTTCTTGTGACCCTGAAATGAGGGCGCTCCAACTGATCACATCCACTTACTGAACTGAGTGAGAGGATATGTGAAGGGGCTGGGCTTTGAACTTTCTTCTTAAACTATACTTTAACATTATTCACACAACTATAAACCAAGTTCAACAGCACGACTGCCTCTGAGGAGCGACTGTGTCAAAGTGTGTCTCGTTATCTGTACAATTAACTGCAGGAGGATGAAGACCGCAGATTTTCTTGATGCAGTTACACACCTGCTACTTGTCCTGTGCAAATATTCTCTGAGTTTCTAGCAACTTCATCTTCATCTGTTTCAACTTCTCACTAAAAAAAAAGCTTCACCCCTGGTGGAAACAGCTGTTCCATAAGTTCTGGTTTAGTGAAGCTACTGTAGCTGTAACCCTAATTCAGTACTATGGTAACACAGATCTCGTTTGACATGTCAATCACGTTTGTTCAGACTTCAGCATGAGTCTCCTTCAGACCAAATCTGGGGGTTTTTTTGGGTTTTTTTGTTGTTTTTTTGCATCCACCAAAATCATGTCTTACCACCTGTAGGTTTCTTGTGGCGAGTACTTCTAGCATTCATCCAGTAAGAAATGTTGTGCATAGTGACCGACATGTCAGTTTTCTACGAGGCAGCAAAACAAGCAGTGATGTGTTCTCAGTTAGTCCTGAATCCAAGCTACCACTTCATATACTGACTTTGCTAAACACTGAATATGCTGTACTGTATATAAAAGATGGATGCAGCTCCAGGGTCTGGATTGTGAAGCCGGTGAGGAAGGTGCAACAATTAGACTAAAAACATCTTTCTTGATTTAAGAATTCAGTAAAACTTTCCTGATCAGTTTATGGACTCAATTGATAGTTTGAAGTCTTATTCCATTCAACATGATGTTCATTTTGGAAATTTTGGTTCCCAATGGAGTCCTACTGGGAACCTTTTTGATTGACAAGTTGCTACCATATGACCACACAGTGACCCTCAGTTTCTCAGCAGGACCCCCGGCCCTTCCAGAAATCAAGGGGAAAGAAAGAAATACAAGTGAAATGATTTCGTTTAATCTCAGTCTGTTGATGGTCACGATAGAGTTTCTCTGCTTTTGTCTCCTCTGTAATCACGTCTGTGTCAGGAAGAGAAATGTAAAGTGAAACCCTGCTCAGACCCACCCCTCACTTTTCATGTCTGGTTTCAAAAAACCAAGATGCTGATGTTCAAAATGCTCAGCCTGAGGCTTCAAGATGGGACTCAACTAACCAATGCTGCTGTCACAGTGGCTGCGTCCATCTTTTATATACAGTCTGTGCCTAATACCTTGTAGGAGCTGTCCATTTTCTTGTGCACAGGACTATACTTTTGATTAGTGTTACAGACAGAGTAACAGGGAGCTAAGAGGTGGATAAGATTTTATACACAACATTTTTCTTTCTCCCAAGTTTGACAGGTGATTAGTGTGCTTGTGTTTGGCATTCAGTGTAGAGCCTGACCGACACTGGAACATCGTGGTATCTGCTTATTGTTTGTCCAATATGTGCAGTATGGTTTTTTTTTCCATAGCATAATACATAAACAGATGCTTGGGGAAGTTTAAATGTTGTTATCATAGTTTCCTCCCCTCCCTTAAATTCAGCATTGGTTTTATCCCTAAAAAATCCACTGCATCCAGTATCTGTCAGGCTCTGCTGCAGTGTATGATCACTGACTCTGTGGACAACAACATGACTACCAGCTGCTGATGCAAACACCTGAAAGCGATGTCAAGTCTACCTTTGGCCGGTTCATCACAGGAACACAAAATACACCAAACAAAATGAGCCCAGAAAGCAAGGCACACTGCCACCTGCTGTTTGAGGATGGAACTGACTTTAGTCAAAGTGGGAACTCTTTGTGAAGTCTGCGGCTGATCCACGCCGATCCTGAACGAGCGCTCAGTTCTACAAGCTTTGCAAACAAACCAGTGTCCGCTGCATTCTTTGGTCTGAGAGGGTGCTCCTCTGATTAAGGCTCTCTCCCCTCTTCAACACCATTCAGACTGTGGGTCTAGTTCAGCCTCTCAGCTCCAGCTGATGTCATACTGCGTCCAGCCCTCTGGTGGAGCCAAGAACACCCTTCGACCACGGTACAGGAAGCTGACCACACCTCTGTAACCTGTACGTGGAACTCCAGATTTTAAGTCATCCATTACTCCTAGATTTCGAGCAAAGACTTTAAAACTGTCCCTGCTGGAGTACTGCACCCTGTATGGTCCAGGTCCTCTTAAGCTGCCCCCCTGTTGCAGGTCCTCGATCTTTACCAGCGGGGCGCTATAAACCTCTTTAATAAACTTTTCTTCATACTTCTCTTTTAGCAGATAAGACAAATCCAGTTTGGTAAAAGGCACAAATTCAGTGTTTAACTTAATATAGCGAAGGTACTGGTCGAAGAATTGACCTAAACTGACACCTTTCCGGCCAAAGGTGATAGTCCGAGAGATTTCTGGCCGAATGCAGGAGCGGCCCTTGCGCTGCTCCGGCTGACGCATCCAGTCGTCCCAGAAGGCCGAGGGCCATTTGGGCTCCAGTTCGTCCCACATCTCTTTCAGTAGCATCCAGCCCAGACCGGGGAAGAAGTCTGTTCTGTAGAGGAGCTCAGCTTTGGATGAATCCACCAAGGCGTCTCTGCCGTTATCGTTCCAGGCAGAAACACACCACAGGGTGGGGTCAGAGCGTAAGATCGGGTACAGGGCTCGGAAATACTCAAAGAAGTCCGGAGCAACCTAAATGAGAGGAGACAGATGCAGAGCCGTGAGATGCTGCTGCTTCAGCAAACACATCATCGGAACGAATGAAAGCTAAGGTCACACAAGTGAATGAAACAACTGACAACAGCTTCTACTGTTCAACCTGAAACCTTTATTTAAACGTTTGCTCACCACTGAACGGACAAGTCAGGAAAGAATATTTGCAGTTTATTGCAGCATTCGTCTTGTTAGCTTCAGCAGTGTTTCCTGTTTGTGAGTGTTGCAACATAAAGTCAGAACAGAGTGCTGGAACAAGGCAACCAAAGCTGAAGCAGGGAGTTGGTGAGAAAGCTGCAGGCCGGCTGGGTCTCATCTCACCTCTTCTTTGTCTCGACTAACCTGAACTTTGACTGCCTGGCTTTTAGTGAGCTCAGCAATAAACTCTAAGAATGCTGTTATCTTTAAGAGTTTATGAGATTTTTCTTAAAAACACTAGAATGTACTTGTTTTGTTTTTTTTTGCTTCCAACAATTTAATTATTTTTGGAGAAACTGTTGTTCCAAAGGAAGAAACACACAGCTGTGGTTTCCACCCTCTGTGTCTCTTTTCGTGTCTAAGCACATCTTCACATTCTGGTTTTTATGGTTCCAACTCATTTAGATTCACAGACCTTTACAACGAGTGGCAATCAGGTCAGTCAGGTCCTTCTTTCTTGCTTTAGCATGAAGTGATGGTGGTGGGTAGAACTGTGCCTGTATGCAGCAATAACACACTGCAAGTCATACAATGTATTTCTCAGTGGATACTTTGTGCCACACCTGCTTTACAACTGGTAGACTTTTTTTTTAAAAGGAGCTAAAAACATGCAAATGTCGTGCTTTGAAATCAAGTATTCTTATCCATCTGCTCAACATATACAAGGAGGACTGCTTCTGTCTCGTGATATTATTAGAAAACTATTGCTACATTGCCAACAGTGTCGGACAAATATATCCGCTATCAGCAAGTGGCCAAGTCAATCCAGGGTTCAATTTTGTGTGTGTGTATGATTTTTTTTTTGCTAACTCAGTGGCCTGCCTCCTTTTGAAACCACTTTCAACACTTCTTGGCTGATTTCTCAGATGTTCCATAACTCAGTTGATTCTTACGGTTGCAGTTACAGAATTTATGGAAAAATGCGCATCCCACATAAAGCCCTCAATGAGTGAACAAAAAGTAAAAAAAGTAACGAGAAACTGTGCAGCCATCGATTTATTCAGGGGAAAGTGTTCTGATTACAGTTGAACAGTAGAAGCAGGCCACCCCGCAGACACCTAACAACAAGCTGTTTCACGAACATGACGACTTGATGGCTACATGGGAAATTTCATTAAAGTGAAGCTGACTCAGCTGTTTGTCTGCCATGGCGTACCTTGCCTTTACAGCTCCATCACGTTCCTTTTTTGTGCCATCCAGTGTTAGCTAGCTTGGAAGTTTGCAGGCGCAGCGGCGGCGCCCCCATCTGTTGGGTTGCTGTGTGCAGGGAATGTGTTGCCTTGCAGACCACAGCTACAACTAGGTGGACAAAATTTACATGAGCTGACACACTACCCACAACTGTTTATTTAGAGGCTACAATGTGTCCTTCATCTGACTGCCTTCTTCTTCAGGTCCTCAGCCTGTCGTTTCTTTAAATCAAAAATAATTTTCTTTAACAGCGGTTCAGCTTTCATGATTAATGGGCAGCAAATGATGCTACATACACTTGTGAATTCCACAGAATTCCTACATTTGTTTCTGGACCTCAGTTACTGAAATTAAACTATCTGCCAATTTAGAGGGGCAACTGTCCGTGGCTGAACAGCTATCAATTCACAAACATCTGAAATTGGACAAAGGGCCCACTTAGGACTTTTTGTGAGGAGGCGGGGAAATAGTTCCCCTGCCCCACAAAACAACTATTTAAAGCAGATTTTAATGGGCTGTCCTGGAGGAACAGGGGTCCCTGCTTTGAGACCAGTCTGGGACCACATCATCTCCCCTTATCTCTCCCCTACCTCATCTCCATCTGTCTTTACTGTCCACTATTAAACAGGCAAAAGTGAACAAAGTACACACAAATGTGCATTTGGACAATACTTGCAATACTTAATAGCGCACATCAAGTATGTAATGATCCAATGGTGGGTTCCAGCAGGTGTAAAAGGTTCATTCTCTTAAACTTATTATTCTCCAAGAAAAAGCACAGAGCCAAAACAAACAGAGACTCAGTCCCTGAGCTGGCAGTAACACAAGAAGAGGAAACTGGTGGAAACGAGCTACGTAAGTAAAGCCACATTTCCCCCCATGCTGGCAAAGTATTTGCTGATTTACAGGGCACAGTTTCTCCCCAGAATTGATGGCTGAAGTTAACTTTAAATTTGCTCTAACTGCCGAGCCTCTTTTTAACCAGCCAACTGTTCCCTCTGCTGTCTGGATCCATTTCAGCTCTTACAGACTCACTGACAGCTTATCTGTACATGTAGATTACAGCTGTCCATTATTTCTCTCTGCTGAGCATCAGGTATCATTTCTGTTGTGATCTGAAATAAACACACAACCTGAAATTGAACACAAATGTTGTACAAATGTTTTTGTCACCAAGACAAGCCTCTGTGACAAAAAGAGATTCTGCAAAACAATTTGAGAAAGTCGTCTAAGGTCATGAAACACAGTATGGACAGAAGTATTGGGCCTCTCCTCTTTATCACTGAATTCAGGTATTTTCAGTCCATTGCCACAGTGAAATTTCTTCCCTCCTAGGAATTCCACGATCACGATGTGTATACAGTGTTCTTGAGTTGGATGTGGTGTGTGTGATTAGCACCAGCCATCAATTTATGCACTAGAGCTACCAGTGCAAACAAACTCAATCACTCTTCAAAGCCTCAGATTTTTACCTTATTGTTTCAATGTTTCACTGCTGGAAATCCCAATTTACCCAACAGTGCTAGATTCTATACTAAACATCATCATCACCATCACCATCATTATCATTATCATCATTATCATTATTATCATTATTGTCATATTCATCATCATCATCGTCATTATCAACATCGTCATCATCATTATTAATAATTAGTAGTAGTAGTATATCTCTCTGCCAGGCAGATGTATTGTATCAGAAGGTGACAGCATGTGCTCTAACAGATTTCCTGTGTGTGTCCTTGTGTCAGTGGAGCTGAATCAGTCTGTTAGAGAAGGAGCTCCGCTGCCTGTGCAGTAAGTGGTTCAGAGGGTGGTCAGGATTATCCGTGAAGGATATGTTTGTTCCGTGTTCTCCTCACCACCACAGCTTCAAAAGTGTCCAGTTCGCAGCCAATCACAGAGCCAGCCTTTCTGATCAGTTTATTGTTGTTGTTTATCCAGTTGTTGCTTAGATCAAAACAACAGCCAGACTCCAACTTTTCCATTTTTCTTTCACCCTCTGAAAGAAAAAAAATCTGGCCCTGAGCAGGTCTTAAATTTAGGCAAATACAACCTGAGATGAACAAAACAACAACATATGACATATTACAGTGCGTCATGATTTCTTTAACAAAGATTAAGCCAAATTGCAGAAGCAGTGTGTGGAAAAAAAGTCCACCCCATCATTCAGTAGCTTGTAGAACCACCTTTAGCAGCAATAACTTGAAATAATCATTTACTGTGTGACTTTATCAGTCTCTCACATTGTAGTGGAGGAATTCTGGCCCATTCTTCTATACAACTTTGCTTCAGTTCATTGAGGTTTGCGGGCTTCTGTTCATGCACAGCTCTCTTAAGGTTCCACCACAGCATTTCAATCAGGTTGAGGTCTGGACTTTGACTGGACCATTCAGCACCTTGATTCTTTTCTTTTTCAGCCATTCTGTTGTAGATTTGCTGCTGTGTTTGGGATCATTGTCCTGTTGTATGACCCAATTTCAGCCAAGCTTTAACTGTTGGACAGACGGCCTCACATTTGACTCTAGAATACTTTGGTATACAAAGGAGACCATGGTCGACTCAGTGACTGCAAGGTGTCCAGGTCCTATGGCTGCAAAACAAGCCCAAACTATCAGCCCTCCACCACCATGCTGTATGAGGTGTTTGTGTTGATATGCTGTGTTTAGTTTTCTCCAAACGTGGTGCTGTGCATTATGGACAAACATCTCCACTTTGGCCCCATCTGTCCAACGGACATTGTTCCAGAAGTCTTGTGGTTTGGTCAGATGAAACTTTGCAAAACCTAAGCTGTGCTGCCATGTTCTTTTTAGAGAGAAGAGGCTTTCTCCTGGTGAACCTTCCAAACAAGTCGAACTTATTCATTCTTTTTCTAATTGTGCTGTCATGACCTTTAATATTTAACATGCTAACTGAGGCCTGTAGAGTCTGCAAAAAGCTCTTGGGTTTTTTGCAGGTACTCTGAGCATTGCATGGTCTGACCTCCACAGTGAATAATCATTCTTACTATAGAGTGATGGACTTTAAATTGTTTGGAAATGACCTTATAACCCTTCCCAGATTGATGAGCAGCAACAGTTGCTTCTCTAAGATCATTACTGATGTCCTTGGCATTGTGTTAACACACACCTGAATGCTCCAGACCTACAAAGTGCCAAAACTTCTGCTTTTATAGAGGAGTTCACACTTGCTGATGGTCAGTTAATCAATGCATTTAATTAGCAGCACCTGGCTGCTGCTTAACCTCTGAATTCCTGTGGAAACGGTAAGGGTG
>VUQI01039650.1:0-21132 GCA_015106735.1 Paratilapia polleni | reverse complement strand
AACACACTTGGGTTCTGCAGCAGGACAATGATCCAAAACACACCAGCAAGTCCACCTCTGAATGGCTTAAGAAAAACAAAATGAAGACTTTGGAGTGGTCTAGTCAAAGTCCTGACCTGAATCCGACTTAGATGCTGTGGCATGACCTTAAAAAGGCAGTTCATGCTCGAAAACCCTCCAATGTGGCTGAATTAAAACAATTCTGCAAAGAAGTGTGGGCCAAAATTCCTCCACAGTGCTATAAAAGACTCATTGCCAGTTATCGCAAATGCTTGATTGCAGTTGTTGCTGCTAAGGGTGGCACAACCGGTTATTAGGTTTAGGGGGCAATTACTTTTTCACAAAGGGCCAGGTAGGTTTGGATTTTTTGTTTCCCTTAATAATAAAAACCTTCATTTAAAAACTGCATTTTGTGTTGACTTGTGTTATCTTTGTTTTTTTATTTTTATTTATTTATTTAAATTTATTTAAATTTGTTTGATGATCTGAAACATTTAAGTGTGTCAAACATGCAAAAAAAAAAAGAAATCAGGCAAATACTTTTTCACACCACTGTAAATAGATTCTCAATTTGGTAGGTATCAGTTATTGTAAATGCAGAGGGGTAAAAGCTAGATTTCTCTGAATGTAGAATAAAGCAATATAAGATGCTTTAATATTGCACTTCTATATAGTAAATGAGTAGTCTAATTGTAGTTAGTGAAACTTTGAATTTTAAACTATTGCAGTTTTATTGTTCTATGGGGGGTTATTACCAGCATTTTGGGTGTGTTTGTGGTTTCTGTATAGATTTTGTTGGCCTTTGTATAACCTGTCTGATTATCTTACTGCTCCTATTTCTTGACATATCTGACATTGCTGTGGCAATGGAAGTATGGCCAGAACAAGGAAGAAAAGATCTAAGTCATAATAAAGCAGGATTTTTCCTTCATACCGAACTCAGTAGCTTGCACAGAAGCTTTTGTGTGTACTCCTCCCAGTTTATGTATGTCTTCTTTATGTATAGAACACCAAGAGATAATAGCCCGACAGTGCAGCTTCTTTATCTGTATGTGCATAAAGAGAAATGCAATAATTCAAAGGGAAGCTTCAGAGGCAACAGCAATGATGTTCAAAGACAGACAAGCTAAAGACTCAGCCTGGATCAGTCGTAATTCCTTTACAGCGTCTGTGCGCATGTGTGTGTCTGCGTACAAGTCAGCCACAGAGAGGGAAGAATGGATATGAGCAAAGAAAGTAGTAAGTGACATAAAAGAGAGAAAAAGAGAAACTGAGGAGAGGTGAGTAAGGGACAGACATGCAACAAGGTAGAACTGGATGATGGAGGAAGAAAAGCAGGAAGACTTCTGCCTTCCCACCTCAGCTTAAACTTAATACTCGTTTCATTTAAATCACCGCCCACACTCTGCTGCATATCTTCACACACAAAAACACACACACACAAACATATACACACACAATCATACAAGCAGACGCAAAACAAAGACAGCCAGCAATTATGAGACGGCATACACAAACACCACCTACTGAGCCACGCATCCAAAACACACATTTTATCTGAGTACAGCAGCACCTCCTAACACTTCACAATGTCCTCACTGAACATAATGCATTACACACACACACACGTGCGCAAAGACATACAAAAGCAGTGACAAAGACAGATCCAGCGCATCATCAAGCGGCCTCGTAGGTGGTCTGTCTCTTCTCTTTCACTCTCCAACACTCCATCTCTGTCTCTTTCATCCTGTCTGCTCCACTTCCATGTTCAGTGTGACGACGTAGCCTCCAGGATAATGTGGCTGAAGATTAAGCTGCAACTTTCAGAATGAGCAATGTGGGTTTTCTGATGAATGCTGATGAATTAAACCACTGGCTACTCGCCATATGTCCCATATCTGTTTCTTTTTTATTTCTACTGATGCCAAATTTAGCTGATGTTAAACAGCATCACTTGTACACTACACTATTCTGCAGAATGTACCTTTATGTTCTTGTCAAAGCCGCTACATCATCAAATCACAGCTGCTAGTAGGGGCTGTTCTTAGGGTAGTTCCAAGTCAATGTGTTACCAGTACTAGGTTTAAGTGATTTCATGTTTAAACCTTGGATGATCTGTTTAATCCATGAGAACACGATCTGTCCTTCTCCTGTACAGAGACACTGAAAATGTTTCTGCCAATCTGATGACCAACATGTTAACACCAATATATAGGCCTAATTGAGAAATACTACAATGACAGATAGAAATTTAAGAAGTCTCGAGAGCTATACCCTTTAAACTCATTAAAGCAACATTGTGCAGCTGTTTTACTCAAAATACCAGGTTTAGCATCATTAAGGCTACAGGAAGACAGTGGCCGGAGACTGGGATGCGACCAAAATTATTGCGACCTTCTGAAGTCAACTTGCCATCTCCTTGCCTTTGAAGTGGTCGCTTCAAAGACAAACACCATGTCTGAGACAACTCCCAGTCAGTTGCTATCTTCAAAGCGATCTTGGTGCATAAAGACCGCGATAAACAGGGATAAAACAGCAACAAGACGCAGTCAGTCTGCTAACAGCTTTCGACTGAACGGGGTCAAGTTGATGCTTACTTGCAGTCTGTTTGCGATAACACAGCCATTAACTGTGATAAATCTCAAATCTGTTAACCACTGTTGCAAATCTGTTGCCGTCTGCATTAGACCTGTAGTGCTGTATCGGAGCCAGGGACGGACTTGCCACCGGGTAGAATCCACACATCAAGCACGACTCTCTCAGCCACCTACTGGGCCAGATATAAACAGGGCAAATTTATAATTCATAAATGTATAAACAAACAGACACAGCTAGTTCATTTTATTAATGACCAGCATTCTACCTAGAGCAGCGAAACTTTGCAGCTCAAAAATGAGGGTGCAAGTAATGTACTAACAAAATAATATGGTGTAAGCACAAGTTTTACGCATGTGTTTCTCTCTGAAAACAGTGAGAGGAGGCTGAAGAAGAATGAATATGTTTATTATATAAAGGTGAACTCTTCTATTAGAAATTTCTGGGGACTGTGTGTGGACCTGAGAACTGACACTCAGGTGGAGCACAGGATTCATCCAAAGAAGAGCTGCTTTATTACACAGTAGTCCTCCACATAAAACTGAAATCAGTGTGTAACAGCTGACATGTACAATGTGTAGAAGAGCACAAAACATTATTTATGGTCAGATCCTGAGCCATCCGTGTGTTAATGAAGAGACTGTGACTGTGCCAAGTGCATAAATGCATGCATGGCTCCAGGTTTTTCTGCAGTGTGTGAAACTGAATTGGAGTTATGCACTGAGGCTGCTGTCTCGCATCCCGCAGTTAGAAAGCCTTGCTATGAGGGCATCTCTGAAGAAATGTTAGGCACACAGTTTGCTGCCTTTGCAACTGAAGATGCAGCTGCTGTGATGGGCTGATAGAGCGAGCAGCCACACTTCTGAGTGAAAAGATCAACCCTAAGCTGACCATCATTCACTGCATCATTCACAGTTTGAACCTCCGGTCCATGATGTTGTAAAACACATTCGAGTTTTACATCATCATATTCACACTTTTATTAACTCTCAAACTCTTAAAGTCTGCTGGTTGATTTCAGTAAATGGTACAAGATGCCTCCTTCCCTGTACAGAGATTTACAGACGTGTGCTTTAAAAAAAAAAAAAAAGCTGACTGCTTTCATAGGAATCTACTGAGTGTAATATTAATTATTTCGCTAAACTGACTGCATTTTGTGCTGTTGCATTTTGACATTATTTTATATTAAATACTGAAGTTAAGTGGCGCAGCTCGCCAAATAGTGCTAAGTGGACAGGGCATTTATTTCTGGCATGTTAAACCATTTCTTTTGTTGTGTTTAAATGTGAGTGCTGAAGAGGAAACCCTGAGACTGGGAATATTGCGCATATTAATTTAACTAACCCTAACATATTGTGACATTCAGACATTATTCTCACACATTAGCACAGTCCCATTAACAGCTGCATTTTGACAGACATGTAATAGTGCCTGGTGAAGAAAGTAAAAGAAAGAAAGAAACATGAATGTTTCTCTATGTGTGCGCACTGCAGAAAAAAGGAATGCAGAGATGTTTTCATGTACCGATGTCTGTGTACAAATGTGACTAAAAGCCTGAAACACTGGAATCCGCTCTGCTCACTGTAAAAAGGAAAACAAGATGTATCCTTGTAGGCATCTTGCAGTGGGATTGTCCTCCTCCCTCTCTCCGACACTCCGTTAAGTTCAGTTTAGTTCTCCTCTATTTGAATAAAACACCAGTATTATCATGGAGCAGGAATATGTGGGGTTCTGCGCTCACAGCTTTGAACTAACCAGCCATGCCGATTAAACACTCCTTCTGATAACATCTCCCCCTGTCATTCCGAATAAATAAACACTCCTAGAGGCAACTATCACACACATATCAGTGGAAAATAAGACATGCTTTTTGGCGTTAAATTTAGCGCAATTTACAGTAAATTGCCTGCCATAAATACCCTAGTATCTCAGGTTTGTGTGATTCATTGCATTAATTACAGACCTTCGTCAATCCAAGTCCAAGATTGATTGCACTCAGTACAAGTCAGACCGAGACAGGTTGCCTTTCACCAGGTAACCAATTGATTGCCCAGAGGTTGACGGTGCTGCACACTTAACCTCTGGGTGACCAACAGGTTGCCACAACTACTTGCAATCGGCTGTAGACAGCAAAAAAAATAAGTGCAATGTCTCACCAACCACCGGTTTTTCGTGGTCACACTTAGGTTGCTGACCTATTTTTCATCTAGTGTGACTGGGGCCTTAGATGGATCACAGAGATGTAATAGAGAGAATGATGCCACTTGAATTCCTACTCCACACCTTATCCGCACTTTAACTAACTCCGCATTTAACTTGTGGTGGACCACAAGCCCAACAGCCTGGTAGGTCTAAGGGACAGGAAATTTTTATTTCTATGTATTCTTAAGATTTTTATGAAGGTTCTGCATAACTTCAATGAGGAAGCTCTGTGTCCTTACATTTCCTTGCATTTTTTTGTGTGTTTGGGCTATTCCTGCTTTTCTTTTCCTTTCATTACTTCCACTTTCCCATCATGGGAAACTCTCCTCATCCCCATCTCCACCTCACTGTTGATGTTAAGACAGTTCCAAATAAATTTTCTCCATCTCAACCCTGACAAAACTGATGTGTTTGTGTTCGGCCCTGACAGTTTGAATAAGGAGGTCAGTCATTACATTGGTCTTTTACCCCCTCCAATATCAAATCATCTGCAAAGAATCATGGTTTTATTTTTGATCAGCATTTGAATTTTCAAACTCACATCTCTAAGCTCATTCAGTCTTGTTTCTTTCTTCTAAGAAATATCACAAAAATCAAACCTCTACTGTCATGTAACAATTAGGAATTTTTAGTAAACACTTGAATTTTCTCCTGTCTAGATTTTTGCTACTCACATTTTATATATGCCACTCAGTCCCCCTTAGCCCATCTTCAATTGGTCCAGACTGCACCAAAAACTAGCCAGTCAAGTCTTGCCTTCATTGGCTTCTAATGAAATTCAGAATTAATTTTTAACATTTTATAAATCACATACAAAGCCCCACATGGCCAGGCTCCTGCTTATAAACAACTTATTCCAGTGTTGGCCTCTACAGTCATATGTTCAGGGCATTTTAACTGTTTTAACTGGAGGGGTGACCATGCTTTTGAACTCCTAAACTTTGGGAGAGCCTTGACCTTCCATCAGGTTCACTATTCACAACTCACAATTCAAATTGTAAAGCATTTTTTAACTCTGTGTTTTAAAAAGTGCTACACAGGTTTTCCTCTTCTACACAGTTCAAATATCTTCATCTTCTTCTTCTTCTTCTTCTTCTTATTATTATTATTATTTTTATCCATCCATTTTCTGATGCTTATTGGGATCAGTGATCACATTCTTTCAGTCACTACCCAAAGCTTGTGACCACAGGTGAGGGTAGGAACGTAGATTGACCAGTAAATGGACAGTTTCACTTTCACCCTCAGCTCTCTCTTTACCACAACAGACTATGGTAAAATACCATTAACAATAACCAACACCAACCAGCGTGAACTTACTCATGAACAAGACCCTGAGATACTTTAACTCGTACACTTGTTCCAACAACTTCTTCTAGATACTGCACACTGGAATATGAAGCTGAAGGGGCAGCTGGTAACCTAAAAAATGATGACCAAATATGTAATGGTTTGGGAGTGCTGGTTATTGTTAATGGTATTTTACCATATCCCGGTGAATGATAAAAATACAAAAAAGTTGATAACTCTGCTTGCACTTGGAGTCATATACTAATTTTGCCTCCAAGAAAACACTAGCCAGAATTATGAATGGCGCGCTGTACCTGTTCAGGCATTTTGAAGCTGACCAGTCACAGGGGTGGGAATGGCTTCCTTAGCTTTTTGTTTTTACTGGAAACAAGGATGCAGAAGAAAGTACCGTTCCACTAAATTGCTCACATAATTTCTACACCTTTTTTCAAGAAGATTTTTAAAGATGTTTATTCACATTTTTTGCTTTCTGGTTTGTCCAGCTGAACTTCCATGTCTCATAAAGGCCAAGTCGTCTAATTTTATTATGTTTAAAATCCAGCCTTGAATGATAAATTACCAGGAACCAGGGAAATAGGGAAATGAGAATACTTTGTCTCCCTCCTCCCATGTGTTAATCCAATGTCCAAATAATGTCAATATAGGGCATATGAGACTGCAGCCATGCAAATAGGTCTGTGAGGCTGTATCTAGGCACAGCTTTGCTTTGAGCTAAACATTACCATTACCACCCACAATCATTGGAAATGCAGATCTGTTACAATGCTGGTGGCTACGTGTCTGGAGTTTGATGCCTACAGCTGTACACAAAGTGATTTACATCTGACTCCCCTCTGTTCTTTGCTTAACCCTCCAAAAGTTTTGCCTCAGTTGGTTTGCTGTCTGCTTGAGACAGCGGGCTAATGATAGATTTAGCAACACTTTGAATCCAACGAATTACAGGCACTGAGGCTGACCCAGAAAAGAACTGTGAAAGTGAAAAAGATTATGAGAAAGACTTCGATTATTTCATTAGCGATATCCACAGAGGGTTTACTGTCTTCCAAATGCTTTCTGAACTTGAAGGGGAAAAAAAGAAACTTGTTTGAAAGAAAAAGTGAGGATTTTTGTAAGATCGTTTTTACATCCCGTTGCATCTTTTTCCCTCTCTGCCGTATACATAAAAGTAATGCAATCTTTCAAGTGTGCAAATAGAAGATATAAAAGCAGTGAGGGACAGATGGGAAAAGGTTTGCCTAAATTTACAGTCACATGAAATGCTGTCGAGCTTCTCAATGTTAAAAACCATAAAGGAGCATCAAACCTCCTCATTATGCTCTCCTCCAGCAGCACTCACTGCTGAGTAAACACAAGTAAAGGAGGGGGTGAAAAAACATGGAAAGAAAGAAAAACTGAGATAGGGAGAGAATAGGAATGAAGACAAAATCAGACTCTGGGGTGGAAGGAGAGGTGAGAAAATTAGAGTAAGCAAGAAAGGTGGCAAAATAAAAAAAAATAAGGATTGAGGGAACAGTGAAGGAACAGAGAAGAAGAGCAGACCAGAAAAAGGCAGCAGCTATGAAAGTTTAATGACCTCGCTGTTAGAGAGCTAAAGGGAGGAAGCTAAGAGAAGAGCGAGGGAAGCGGAGGAGGTAAAGAAGAGGTCCAGCTGGGAGGTGAAAGGGTTGAGGAGTTCAACACCTGACGAAGGTTGGAGATGAAGGGGTATAAAAATAAAACACACCCATGGATGCAGAGGCAGGTGCAAAGCAGGAGACACCCTCTCCCTCTGCCAGGCAAATAAAATACACACACTTGCATTTAAAGTGCAGACACGGCAAGCGCTTCGTGGTCGTCACTTATCTATTATTCAGCAGTAAAGGGGAACAGAGTAGAGCAGGCGCTAAATTAAGAGTCGTAACAAAGATCCTAAAGGCTGTGGACCTCGCAATCTGGAGTCAGAGAGCGGCCAGTGTTGGTTCTTATTAAGGGAAAGACAAATTCAGAGCTCCAGAGAAAGCAGCAAGAGGCAGGATTGGGTTACTTTTCTTTGTACAGGCTCATCTGTACTTAAGTTCCACAATCATGAGAGTTACAATATATTTTTTAAAGCTGCACTAAATCCAATTTTCTTAAATACAAAAAAAATGACAGCATGTCATATGAGAAGTGTGTCTTTTTGTGAGTTATTGCCCATCTCTGCAGGTCCCTTAAGTCATAAAGGGCTTTCGTGTAGTTCTTTTTTTTTGTTTTGTTCCCCTTTGTTCCTCCTACTTTACACTATCAGTCCAACAACAAGTGGAGACAAAGAAGTGGCCGGTGCATATAGCAGAGTACTAAATGTTTTTTACCTTAATAAAGCAGCAGAGGGTATACTATGAAGTCACACTTCCTCTTCCATATTGTCATCTGAGCTTCTCTGTTTTATATTCGAAAGAGGGCATGTTAGTTCATAAGGGCGTGTGAGTCCTCCCCATATAAAGGGACAGGGGACAAAGTGAAAGACCTAATTTAAATAGCATAAACTCATTTCATTTCACCTCAGTGTGTGTCTCTACTGCTATTTAGTTCCTCTCCTCTGCTCTCTGTTTCTCCATGTATCTGTCTCCTCTGCTCTTCTCTATGTGTGTGTCTGTTTCACCATACTCAAGCTGATGACAACTTGTTACATTACTGTAAGTACAATAAAAGCTTTTCCAACAAGGGTTAATCTGTCGCAAACAACACCAAATGTTTGAAAGTGTTAGGGTTAAGGGTTTAAATGCTCCAAAGAAGAATCTGGTGACAAGTAAAGGATGCCATTTTAGAATGCTGCTGTTGAGATGGTGGTGCTTTAAGGCCGGTACATACTCCGCGAGAAGAGAGAAATTTGTTCTCTGGTTTGGGAGTTCTCGCAGCTTGTTCTCAACACATCATCTTGGCAGAGCTTATTTCTCATGTGGTGTCCGACAACTATTGTGTGATTGGTCAGAAATTTGAAGTGAGCGTGGTTAATGCGGAAAAGTGGAAATGTTGTCATTCCCGCTTTTCTGCTGGCGTGGAAGCCGGAAGGTTCTACAACAATACTAACAAAAAATCTTCCTCCTCCTCTGCTTCAAACATGTTGTCCTCCTCCTCCTCCTTCATCAACTCAAAAACTGCCATCTCTGCCATTGTCAGCATGCTGTCGATGTATTGTTGTTTCTGTCAGATTCCCACAATGCTTAGTGCGTGTGACGTGTGCTGCAGTGGGAGGGCCCTATGAGGACTTCCCAGGAGTTCTGCACTTGAGTTTCTCGTGAAGTATGAAATGTCCTGGCCAGAATTAACTGTGTTCTTGTTCTTGCCACCTTGAGAAAACAAACAAATTTCTCTGTTCTTGTGGAGTATGGATTAAGTTTTAGTGCAACAACCTGTGGTTATGAAAGTTCTGTATCGCACTTAAACATAACACTTACATTCAACGCTTCTGAAATGCTCCTGGTGGGGTTTTTTTAAGCTGCATTGCAGAAATGATGTGAAAGACCTGTGCCTGGTGTATTTCAAGGGTTACTGTGGCGGGCGGCTATAGCTCAAGAGGTAACAAAATATAACAAGCTTCTTCATCACTGTCTCCATATATAATAAAAGACAAAACAGCAACATCATGGGGTGAAAAAAAAAAACACTCATGACTAACTAGTGATGCTAAACGCTTTTTTAAAGAGACACATTTTTAGAAAAACAACTTTTTTAAATTATTTTTTTAAATGATATCAGAACATTAGTAGCATAGTAATATGAGGAATACTAGAAGCTATGTACTCAATTTAATGAAATGAATAAACTTAACAGGTTGGTATGCATGAAAGGGGACATGAGTAAGGACTGATTAATGTTTTGTTTTTTTTCTGCCGGGATTCACCTCGCACATAGAATTAAAAAACAGGACATTCCATGAATATCTCTTTAATGCTTTATACAACCTGTGTATAGAAATAGTTTTTGCATATTAAAGGAAAACTACAAAGACTCTACAAATAGTGAGTCAACTGATCTGTATTTTCCTGTGGTAAACCTAAAGTCAGAGTATGTGATGTCAGTAAAAGAGCCACTGATGTCAGTCAGAAAAAGAGTTAGACAGAAAGAAAGAGAGAGCGAGAACAAAGCCTTTAAGAATTAAAGCTGCTCCTCTCTTGACCCAGAGTCGACACCAAAGCAAAAGGAGATCCATATTTAAACACCCAACACTCACTGCAGTATATTCCCACTCTGCTCCGCCAGCTCACGCTATCACATGGCATGAATAAAAATGCCACTCAAGTCTACAGCAAGGACAGCGCACACAAACAAACACGCAAACACTTAGGGAAGTGTTGCCTCGGCTTACGAAATCCACATGGATCCTTGTTACAGCGTGCGTGTTCACAGGCACGGCTCAGTGCTGAAAGCCTGATCAAAGAGACTATTATTGGAGACAATTGGACTGAAGTGCGCTGCTCACAAACTCGAGGTCTGCCTCTCGCCCTTTGTAACCTTTTTTTAACTTTCCCCCATTTATTCACTCTCCCCTCTCACCTGTTCCTTGCAAACGTCTCCACCCACGGCAATCCTGTTAAAAAGCTGCCCAGGTGGCGGCTTTTCAGCTCCACTTAAATGTGTCCTTTTTTATTAATCAGTGCCCTCCAGATTTCAAATTGTGCTTGTACAAAATGAGTGACCAATAATTCACTCATTTTGGGAGTACAGGTAAAGTCTGTGTTCATTTCAAGAGTTTGTTATACAACATTATATGAAAACAATAATGGAAAAACGAAAGCAGACTGAACACTCAGTGTGATAGTTTGCAGAGGATTTACTTAACACTAAAACATATATGTATATGTAGTTATTTGATAAAATTATCAGCTGATTCCAGTGCAAACTCTGAACCAGCATCATTCATCATTCAGCACAAGCTCCATGTCCAGATGATTTAATGAATTTTACTGAAGTGAAGTTCTTGAGTAAATTTAAATTTAAGTAAATCTAACGTACTTGTACTTTATGTATTTATTTAAATATTTCTATGTTATGCTGCTTTCTAACTCTACTCTACTACATTTCGGATGCAAATATTGTACTTTGTACATCTTACCATTTCTTTTAAAGTTAGTTACTTACTATTTTGCAGATTTTAAGTATAAATTCACAAAGCTACCCAGTACTATGTAAGTTATTACAATCATCTCCAGCTGCAACAGTAGTGATATAATAATTATGATCCAATAATATAATGGATATGATTCTGCATAATGAGTACTTTTACTTTAGGTACTTTGACTATATTTTGATGCTACGATTATGACTTTTAAGTAAAGAGTCAAAATACTAGATCACCACTTTGCAAAAGAATTCAATAGAGAACCATTTTCAGGCATTTGTGCAGTGCAACTTTTCAGGTAAAATATTCGTTTTAGGCCACAGGTCTGCACATAAGCCTGAAAACTGTGTCCAGTGTTTTCTACACTGCATTTATTTTTGATCAATTATTCTGATTCCTTCATGGTTATTGAGAAAATCCTGGAAACGCTGCTGTAACTACTTGCATAGAAGTTGCATAGAGAAGAGAGTTGTCAGCTATTTTTAGCTTATAACTTGTGGCTCAGCTATTTTTAGTTCATAAGTCACTGCTCATTATCTCACGAATACATATAAGAGTCATACATGCCAAAAAGAAAGGAACACATATCTGAGTCACTGTAGTGAGCATCCAAATTGACTAACAAAATTCTAAATCAGGGACAGCCCCGAAAGTGTTTTAATTCAACCTGTAAACCAAAATGCTGCTCTGTTCTTTTGTTGTATGCAAGTATTATGACAAGGTTACACTGGATTGTATTACAGTGTGATCCAAGGAGGAGAGAGTCCTCCTGATGATTCTGAAATAAAACTCAGATAATATTGGGAAAAAAATAGACGAATATGCATTACAAGTGACACACACATAGATCCTTTATACAATGATTGACAGGATGGATCACCACGACAACAGAGTGTGGCATCGGTCTCCAGGGCTATGAGCTGTGAATTTACCCAGTCTTCCTCTGGGGAGCAACATGGACACTTTTCTCTACTCTCTATTATTTTTAAACCTCTGCCTTCTCTTTCCCTGTCATCCCCTCACCTTCCTACTACTTTCCCTGCATGAATTTCATCTCCTAACTCCTCACTCACTCTTTTCCTCTCTCCTCTCCTCTCTCCTCCTCTCTCCTGCAACATTTGCCATCCCTGACAAAGCCTTGAGCGGCTGCCAGCGGCCCCCAAGAGCCAACCGACTTCCTGCTAAAAATAAAAGCTGAGAGAAGAATCGCAGAGAGCAGCCACCGAGTGAGAGGGAGCAGGAAAGAAAGGACTGGAACAGGAGAGGGAGGTTTGGAGTGTGGAGAATGGGGAAGAGGAAGAGGGAAAATCAGCACAGAAAGAAAGAAAGACAGAGGGGGAGAAAAGACACAAAAAGAGCTGCAGGAGACAAACAAAAACTGAGACAAAAGAGGAAGGTGAAGAAAGAAAAGGTTGATAAGAGAGGAAAAGATAAAAGAGCAGAAAGTTTGGGAGCAGATGGCGATACCTGACCGAGGCTGAGTTTGTACAGAGACTCTTCCGAAATCAATACGCTAAACCTGATCTCCCAGCAAATCTGTTCTGCACACACTAAACAGCAGGAGTTACATTCATCCACAGAATGTACGTGTGACAGAGACGGGGAGCAGGAGGGAATGAAAAGGAGAGAAAGAATCGGAATAGCCACATTATAAATATTTATATGAGCAGCAGAGAGGAAGGTGGCAGGGTTGCAGGGGAGAAGGAAATAATGGGAGAGCAGAGCAGGAAGGGATGGAGAGAGGAAAGACTGACTTCAGAGGCAGCAGCAGGCGCATTTGGCTCGGTTTATCTTTTCTTTCCCGTCTCTTCCGTCGCCTCTCTCACCGCTGGAGTGCGGGCTAGCGGATTTACACCCGCACTCCCTGCAGCTCCCGTGTGTGTGAGCAAGGAAGGAGGCGAAGGACAACAAGTTCTCCCCTTATCTCCCTCCACTCTCTGCTCCCCTGCTTCAGAGAAAGAGATGAACACACAAAGGCCTCGCGCACCCGCCAACAGGCGTACGCCTTTTCCCGGCGAGGTTTGCGCCGGTGTTGATGACGCCAATGACAATGATGATGAAGGCAATGATAGCAGGAGCTGCTCTGCCTTGCCTGTAGATTCACAGATTCAACAGTTTTTTTTCTGTCGCTTGGCTTCATACAAGGTTACTTCTTTCCTGTTTCCAACAGATTCACACGGCGATGATAAGACTTACACTCGCTCCTAACCAGTACAGAGATAAGAAGCTTCCAGTGGAGCAAAAAGTCAAAGAAGACAAGACTGAATTCTCTAAAGGCTCTTATACTTTCTCTTTAACAAATGATATTTGCTCAAAGAGCGTACTGCAGAAATCTCTTTTTGCCACTAAACTACACTTTAGAGTATTCTACTTGCAGAGACGCAGCAAAGCATAAAAAGTTAGTGACTTTATTTGTGGTTATATATATATTATATATATATATATATATATATATAATTTGCAAATCCTTAACAACAATTTTTGAGACATTTAACACCTTTGGTTGAATGGTAAAGGCCTGAACTTTTAACACGCTCACACACCAGTGATGGTGGAGCTGCCTTTGAAGGAGCTGGCCTGACATCAGCACCAACTTGTGGTTCAGTTTCTTGCTCAAGGACACTTTAGCCCATGAAGGGGACAGGAATCGGAGCACCAACCCTGCTATTTGGGGACAACCCACTCTACCTACTGAGCCCCATTTCCTAAGATAGACAGCCATCAGTGGAATTTTGGGCCCTAAATTTGATATTATTAACAAAATACACTATATAAAGGTTTTTAATATGGCTAAGTATCCATTATGCTGCATTTTATATTTGCTGCTGTGCGCCTACAGCATACAGTGATAGACAAGTGAAGTTTGAAAAGTTTGTTTAGAGGAAAGAAGAAACTGTCAGGGAAAGAAGCACCCACTACAAAAACTCAATCAACAGTCAGGAAGGAGAGAAAGTAAAGGAAAACCACCCAAAGTAACACTTGAATATTAATGGATAGTGGGGAGTCATTTACAGGTTAGAGATGCACTAAAGAATCATTTTAAGAGAGTAAATGAATGTTCCTAATTTCCAGCCACTGTACACTACCTGCTCCGGACCACGCAGAGACCAAAACAGAGTTAAAACAAGCGAGTGTTGGACTTTCAAGCATGACTTCGTGCTAAAATGTGCTGCTACAAGTGTGCATGAAGATATTTTTCACTAAAGTTTAATAAAACAATTTTATTAGACAATTTTTATATGATATGCCTTATACCCATCATAACCTAATTAATTAATTGATTAGTTAATTACAGTGGCTTTAAATTTATAATCCTTAAAACTTCACCACTGGTCGATTTGTTGAACTCGGGTGACATAAGATAAGCGCCTCTGTAAGAAATGAAACAGAACAATGATAACTCATCTATTATTTTATTTGTATTCAAATTGTGGGCTAACAGAATCCACTGCCGGTCTTGGATTCAAATGACTGCTATTTCAAATAAAAAATGTTTACTTCATGTAGAAGTGAGTTGTTACACTGCTTGTTAGCTTGTTACATTGCTTCACATTACTCATCATCGCCCATTATCACCGAATTGCCAGCTGAAAATCTAATGTTAAAACTCACACACTCTCACATTTCAGCACAAATCACTACTCTGGAAAGAAGCCCATGCGCAAAATCCATTGTTTTAGTATTTAAGCATTAGCATAAACCCAACAGTATAGTGGGTGATAAACAGCCCAGACCTTTTACACCATGTATTCAATGTACTGATCGTATCTCCACTCCTCACAAGTCTTTGTCCTATCTCCAGCATGATGACTGTTTCAGGGCCATTGCTGATTTTACTATCTGCCCATTATACACCTTATTAAAAAATGTATCCCACTCAGCAAAAACGTATTAATAAGAAGAAAAAAGGACACTGAAGACAACTTTGCTAGTCATCCAAACAATACTAAGATTTGCTAAGATGAAACGCCATCTTTTAAGGTCTTTGGAAAGACACCTAGAAAAAAGCCATTTTTTACATCTAAAATGTGTTCAGTTTTTGTCTTTGTCACTTTGCAATTTGACTCAAATTTGTCACACAACCAGCATGGGGAGCCATTGGATGATTATATGTCAAATGTTTCTGTTTGTAATGGCTGTTCTGAACTTCTTAAATCCTGCCATCCATATTATATTAAACTAACACTGAAACTAAAAAAAACTAAACTGAACCTGAACATTTTAAGCAAAAATAAAACTAAACCATCTGATCCACTGTAAAAATTAGCTGAAATGAAACTGCATTCAAAGCATATATGTGTAATAACCCTGGTGATAACACAAATTGTTTGATTAGTAATTATAATGTGATTACTTAATTTGGTAACAGTAATGAAGACAAATGAAACAGTGTAATGTGTTACTTTGTAATGCTCATTGCCTTGGCTGTTATCAAAGAAGACTCAAAACAAGGGCAATAGTTCTCAGACAGGGCATTACTGGACCATGATTGAATGACAATGGTCTTAAAAAGCGAATACATAAAAGCTTTTTTGGTCACACTCAGAACATGCATTCATTATGCAATATGAATCCCTTGTGGTGAGCCATCTGAATACCACCCAGGAAAGGTGGTGTGCCATGCAGGGGTACATATTTCTATACAGTTATTTAGGGTTGCCAATTGAGATTCATTGAGTCAAATAGTATCTCAGGAGAACCCTAACTCAAATAGTTGTTACTGCCAGGTCAAATTTTGAGTAAAATGTAAAGTATTACAAATTAATGTGAATATTCAAAACTCAGGTTCCTCTTTTCGGTGCTGCAGGCTTTTGAAAAACTACAGAAAGAACTTTCCAGTCTGGTTTGTTTCAGTGGTTTCTTTTTGCAGTTTCCAGTTCGAAGGGTACTTTCAGTGTTCAAACTACACAGACATTAAGTGGGATGTCTGTGCAACCTCTGTCAGAAATGAGAGGAGTGTAACACAAACCAGACTTGCATCACACTGCATTGCACTTTAAGCACTATAATGTGGGTTTTGCATGTTTGCCACAAATCGCATGTGGGCCTCTTTTATATTACAGCGATCGGTTTCTCAAAGCACAGCATAAGTTTTTAGTTTGATGTTTTTCTTCTCTCCAGTACACTCTAAAATCAGCTCACAGAAACTTCATGTCCATCACAATGAGCACTCACTCAACTTTATACTTTTGTCAAAGTTTTGTCTTTGGCGTCGTGTTTTTTGTGAAGTGTCCAAGGAACTCCTGAAAGATCTGAGAATCGGCAGCCACAAAGCCCTGCATTCATGAGCTCTGCTGTCAGAAAACTGAACACAGGAGACAGCAGATAATCAGACTGTGAAATCTTGTTGCTTCGTACATTTTAAAAAATGCTGCTGTTCAGATGCTGACTCAAATCTCTGACGTTCTCAGGGCATGTTTGAACTTAACAACAAGAGACTCAAATCTATTCAGAAAGCATGCATATTGATTTTACAATGTATGGCATGCTAGGTAAAATGGTCAGCAGTAGACTGTATACTCTGTGAGTACATTTAGCCTGGCACTGATTCTTACCGAATTCCTTATAAGGATATTATCACAAGGGGGACTAGTTACAGAAAACATCTGGATACATGGCTACAACTTTTAGAAATGCTGACCTAGCCAGTCGTTGAACTTCTTGACCTCAGAGGGTAGCCCCAGTTCGGTGAAGTCTCCAGCATGGATGAACACATCCCCATACGGCATCTGGATGGCGTCAGTGCGGGAGTGAGTGTCCGAGATGCACACGAAGCGTGTGTAGCCCGGTGGCTTGGGGGTATCATGAGGCATTGGGTCGACCCTGAGACGAGAAAAGAAATAAAAGATAAGAAAGCTGAAGGCGTGAGGATGGGAAAAGGAGTCACTGCAGCTTTTGGTGCACTTAAACAATGTAGGAGAAGGAGCCACAGTGTTATATGCAAAGTCTCTGTGGTAAGAGGCTGACAGTGAAAGAAGTTTGAATTAGTATAAAACAGAAAATCATCCCCACAGACTGAGGCAGAGGAGGAAACAAGAGACATAGCAAGAAGGAGGAGCGAGGGCCACAATAAAAGCACAGCACCGAGAGAGACAGAAAGAGAAATGTGCAGAGATAGAAAAAGAATAAAGCACAGATATAGAAAAAGAGCAGAGTCCTGTGGGATTTCCAGCGAGTGTGCAGATCCATGGGGTCTCCAGGGGGAGGAGGGGAGCTGGTGAATAACCGTGGCCCACTTTAGTGAGCTTTCCTCCAGGTACCTTAACACTCAGCCCTGCCTCCTCCTCCTCCTCCACCCTACCACTAGAGACGGAAAAAGATGAGGGAAAGAGGGAAGCAGATATGCATGCATGTAAGACAACCAGCAAGAAATGAGTCACAAAGTAATAAAATACAAAAGAGGGTTCATAAAAATGTTTCACGTCCTCAACTGATTGTACTCAAATGTAAGTGGATGTAAAGTGATTCTTTATGGAGCCCCACAATTCTTTCTTTACATGAATACAACTGTGTTTAAAGGACAGTTCTGTGATTATATAAAATAGCCTATAGTTATCTAAAGCTAAAACCTAGCTGCATAGCCTACCTCAAACCCAGACCATAAACAGCAAAAAAGACATGGACGTAACTTCCTGATCGGAAAAATGAAGCCAATGCAGAAGTGCCTAAAAACCAGCATTCTATCTGAATGCCACAAGATGGCGATAGATGTGGCTGCAAAAAGACTTCCGCTCCTATAGAAGTCTATGGGAAAAAGTTTTTTTTTCTTAACCTCTGGAAACACTTTGCTACTGAATTCATTGTCTAAGTCACTCATTTTGGGTCATACTGTTTTGTAAATTTTGGTCATACCATTTTTCAAACAGGAGGATTAGCCCTGTTACTTTCCACACGCTCATTGGCTAACAACTTGTCAATCACAAACCATTAGCCAATGAGCAAGAGGTTTCACAGTCAGACCTGCCCCTTCTCGTCACATCTGGTTTCTTGCAACAAAGATGGCGATGGCAGAAACACGCATCTCGAGACTTCAAAACGGGAGTTCAGAAACCACGCCATGGTAGCTACGTCCATCTTTTATACTGTCTGTGAACCAGACTAGCAAAATTAAGGTTAGTTAAATTCATTGAAATTAATAAATTGTATTTACCATAATAGCTTTCCTGTTAAATATAATATAGTTGTATCATGTAGTATCTGAAGAGGATTACTGAGGTGTTAATGTGCTAGTTTGACATCATGCTAGTCAGCTAAGCATGCTGTTAAAGTGCTGGTGAGCTTAGCATGCTAGCTAGCCAAACATTTGGTTTGGTTTATTTGGTGTCACATGCTACTTTAGCTTAAAGTGGTGACCAAGGATGATTTAAATTGGTTTTTTTTTTGTTGTTTTTTTTTTCAGAAGATTGAGATTTTGGCATCACTGTGGAATATTTGATCTGCTTGGGCAAAAAAATACCTGCCATTGTCTTTTGATCCCCCTATATGAGAGAAAGAAACTATATTGCCTCTGCTAAATTATATAACAATTCAGTCCCCTCTCTGCATCTTGAAACACTACAGCATGAACAACAATCAAATCAGAAAATTTCACTTTCAGCGCTCATGATTCATGAAAGCAGAGATGACACAGAGAGGTATGATCCAGATCCTGTTCTGTTCCAGTTTTTCATTAAGCCACTAACCAACACTTTTTCAAAGTGAAAACTACCATTAACTAAATATAAATGAGAAAAGAAAGGGATTCAGGGCATCAGATTTTACAGGAGCCTCACAGAAAAATCCTAGAAATATTCCTACTGAGTGTCAAACTAATGCCTGATCATCTACATCTGATTTCCTTACAAAGGTGAGATCTGCAGCTTCTTATTTTAACTAGTTGAATTGAAGTAAAGCTGCCGTCTACGACATCCTATAGCAGAAACTCTTGCTGTTTCTGAAGAAATGTTAGACGCACGGTTTGTTGGCTTTCCAACTGATGGGCCGATACAGAGCCACACTCCTGCATTAAAAGATTAATCATAACCTGACCGTCATTCACAGCATCATTAACAAGCTAGAATTTGCGGTCCATGATGCTGTAAAACACATTACAGAGTCAAGCATTTTCATGTATTTATTGACTCTCAAACTCAAAAATCTGCTGCTGATCTCAGCAGACTTTCGAGTTGCCTCTTTCCCCTGTACAGAGATTTGCAGATGTGGATAAAAGAGGGCAATGCGTTGATGACACACCGCAGGAAAGCAGAAGAAGTCTGACATGTAGGAATTTATTGGAGCAAATAGATAAATAGTCACTTGTAACATGTTTGTAAATGATTAAGCTTCTGATGAAAACTCAATAGGTTTACAAGAAACCATCAATCAATCACAATCCACACAGCATTTGCGCCACAGGCTAAAGACAGAAAAGTTGCCAGCATCACTAAGGGGGCACAGGGGACTGGCCAGGTTGCACAGGGGGTTTCCCGTCATAGCCGAGAGTTTACTGGATGAGGAGTAAAATAGTGTATAGTTTATTTGCAGTTCATGCATCAGAAATCAATAATAAAAATAAATAAATTTAAAAAAAGTTTATATAATTTAAAGTTTTGAGAGTTATTTGCAGTCAGTGAAGTTAAGAGAAATATTGGAGAGTCCAGTTGTTCTTGATTGCATCATTGCTTGGCTGGTTTTGTGGGTTGTCGGTTTGTGTCTTTGGCAGGCTTTTCACATGCCACGTCACATACATTTTAATATAAAAAGTGTACACACCCCTGTTAAAATGCCAGGTTTTTATGATGTTAAAAAATGAGACCACAATAAATAATTTCAAAAATTTTTCCCACCTTTAATGTGACCTATACCCTATACAATTAATTGAAAAACGTAAATAAGGTGGTTGCATAAGTGTGCACACCCTTAAACTAATACTTTGTTGAAGCACCTTTTGATTTAATCACAGCTTTCAGTCTTCCTCAGTACACACCTGCCATCATTTAAAGAGACTCTGATTAACCCCAAATAAAGTGCAGCTGTCCTAGTAGGACTTTCCTGACACTTACTTAGTTGCTGCTACAGCAAAAGCCATGGTTCTCAGAGAGCTTACAAAGCATCAAAGGGATCTCATTGCTCAAAGGGATCAGTCAGGAGAAGGGTAAAAAAAAAAAGTTCCACAGCATTGGATATACCATGGAACACAGTGAAGACAGTCAGCAAAAAGCAGAGAAAATATGGGACAACAGTGACATTGCAAAGAACTGGACTTCCCCCCAAAATTGATGAAAAGACGAGACGAAAACTGGTCAAGGAGGCTGCCAAGAGATCTACAGCAACACTGAAAGAACTGCAGGAATTTCTGACGAGTACTGGTTGTGTACTACATGAGACAACAATCTCCCTTTTCTGACAAAGAAAAACATCTAAGCCCAACAACACTTCACATCACCAAAAGAACACCATACCCACAGTGAAGCATGGTGGTGGCAGTATCATACTTTGGGGTTGCTTTTCTTCATCTGGAACTGGGGCTTTAGTCAAGGTGGAGGGAATTATGAACAGTTCCAAATACCAGTCACTTCTGGGCCAAAACCTTCAGGTGTCTGCTAGAAAGCTGAAGATGAGGAGGAATCTTACCTTTTAACATGACAATGACCTCAAGCATACATCCAAATCAACAAAAGAATGGCTTCACCAGAAGAAAATTTTTGGAGTCAGTCCAAAGCCAGTCAGAGCCCAGACCTAAATCCAATAGAAAATCTGTGGGGTGACCTGAAGAGGGCTGTGCACAAAAGATGCCCTCACAATGACAGATTTGGAGTGCTTTTGCAAGGAAGAATGGCCGTGCTGATAGACTCCTACCCAAGAAGACTGAATGCTGTGATTAAATCAAAAGATGCTTCAACAAAGTGTTAGTTTAAGGGTGTGCACACGTATGCAACCAGCTTATTGTTTGTTTTTTATTTTGT
>VUQI01039649.1:0-10265 GCA_015106735.1 Paratilapia polleni | reverse complement strand
AGATTGTCCTGGTTCCCCAACATCCAGTGTTTTCAGACCTCAAATAATGCTCATATTATGTTCATATTCATTTTTAAACAACACATTACTAATGTTTTAACTTAGGAAGTGTTCAGAAATCAATATTTGGTGGAATAACCCTGATTTGCAATCACAGCTTTCATGCATCTTGGCATGCTCTCCACCAGTCTTTCACGTTGCTGTTGGGTGACTTTATGCCATTCCTGGTGCAAGAATTCAAGCAGCTCAGCTTTGTTGACCTCGATAACCTTGTACGTGGCTTGATTCATGCGAAGAGCCAGGCTGAAGTTTGCAAAAGACCATAAGGATTGGACCATAGCGGACTGGAGTAAAGTCATCTTCTCTGATGAGTCTAATTTCCAGCTTTGTCCAACAGCTGGTCGTCTAATGGTTAGACGGAGACCTGGAGAGGCCTACAAGCCACAATGTCTCGCACCCTCTGTGAAATTTGGTGGAGGATCGGTGATGATCTGGGGATGCTTCAGTAAGGCTGGAGTCGGGCAGATTCGTCTTTGCAAAGGACGCATGAATCAAGCCACGTACAAGGTTATCCTGGAAGAAAACTTTGTTGTTTAAAAATGAATATGAACTTGGGTTTTTTTGCATTATTTGAGGTCTGAAAACACTTTTTTGGTATTCTGACCATTTTTCATTTTCTGCAAATAAATGCTCTAAATGAAAATATTTGTATTTGGAATTTGGGAGTTATGTTGTCAGTAGTTTATAGAATAAAACAAAAATGTTCATTTTACTCAAACATATACCTATAAATAGCAAAATCAGAGAAACGGATAATTTTGCAGTGGTCTCTTAATTTCTTCCGGAGCTGTATATATCTTTGTGGGATTATAGCTGGTATAAAAGATAAATGTAGCTGCTGGGTCTGAAAAGTGAAGCTAACACAAAAGTGCTTTAAACCTGTATTCTTTTTAACAGCCCACAGTGGGCGATACCTGTGGTTGGAAAAAGACTTCCTGTCCCATGTATGGGTAAACAGCCCTCAGACTTGACCTCTGTAGACACTTTCCTGATGAGCCTATACGCTCAGTCACTCATTTTGTGTCATTCTGAATTACACATTAAGTCCATGTTGTAAACTTTGGACATACTGTGTTTCAGCAAGGAAGATTACCCAGGATACGTTCACTGGCTACCGACTTGTGATTGACAAGGCAGTAGCCGATGAGCGCATGGTTTCACAGTCAGACCCGCCCCTCTGTCATCCGGTTTCAAAACACCAAGATGGCGATGGTGAAAAAAACTCATATCGAGGCTTTAAAACAGGACTTCATGAACTAGTGGGTGACGTCAAGGTAGCTACATTCATCTTTTATACTGCCTATGGCTGGGAGAAGATAATTGCTAATTAGTCATGAGCATCTTGAGCTCTACCGTCTGCTTTTCTATCTATACTTCCTCAGTGTATTTCCTGTGTATTTTAGAATTGTAGCCTCAAGACTAAAACTCAATTACCCCAGATGATCAAGTTTGAGAGTGTAACTCGGTAACTCTCTCAAACTTGTAACATTTCTGTACATGACACTGAACACCACTTTCACATACTAAGTAGCAATTTTACAAAACTGTACAAGCAGGATGCATAAAGGTCTTTATGTAGGTGTTCATTCAGTCAGTAATGTACAATTTTGTGACATCCATTGCATCACATGGAGCAGGGCTGTAATGACAACCATATGTGATATTATAGTTTTAATGCAAGAAGAATTAATTCAAAGTCTAAAAAATGCAAAAGAAACTTATTGGTTGTTACAGGATTTATTCAATGTCATGATGAATGCATAGAAGCATTTTTCAATGTCAGCACAATCTACAAACAACCAAAAACATACAGTACAGCTTTGAAGTGTTATTTTTGGCACATAACATTCTATCAACTCATAAAAACTGGCCGACACAGAAAGGAGCTGATGAGCTGGGATGGCATCGTGTATTAAGGACAAGCCTTCATACAGTAAGTAATACTTTCTGAGTCCTAATTAAAGGTAGACTGCACTAAACCTTTTAGCTGCATTCAAAAGCAGCATGCCAGATCAAAGGCTTTAGCTAATTAGCAGTGACACCAGTAATATGGCCCGCCTTTCACAGTTTGGTTTTGAATGTTTCCAAACAGCTTCCAGGATAAGCACCCCGACACTGTTTTTCATGCTGTTCAAAGATAGGCCTTTTAATCATTTAAATAATCGCAAGTCTGCACTACAGCCATAACTTTTTCTTTTTTTTTTTTTTTAATCTTTATAGTAAAGCTGTAGCAATGGAAGATAATGAATGTGAAAATTATTACAACAGCATCTGCCCGCTGCCACTTCAGATCTAGTCAGCCACAAAACAGCAAAGAACACTGAATACAATGGCAAACAAAGTCCACCGCGGATGTGGTTCTATTATTAAAACCCTCAGACCACATTGATGGTAACATTAGCTACTGAGAAGTCACCACTACATCACTGGGTATACTGTCATCACTGGGTTCCATGTGTGAACATGTGCCCGTCCTTCTGCAACTACTACACTACTTGAGGTTGTGGTCTGGTGTCAGTAAACACTACTTAACCTCTTAGACATGATTTCTTTGTATGTTATTGGGTCTTAGTTGTCAAGGAGTTCATAGACAGGAAGTAATGCACCTCATAGCTACGTTCTTTTGGTGTTAGAAATGGGGGAAAATATTTTCACACGGAAAGTGATGATCACAGTTGACTAAAGCGAAATCCAAAATGCACCTCAACAGCAGGAGCAGCAGGATTTTGCAGGGTTTGTTTGGATATTTCTACCCATCCATTTTCTTAACCACTTATTCAAAACAGGTTTGTGGGTTGGCTGGAGCTTATCCCATCTGTCATAAGGGAAAAGATGGGGACAGGTCCCCAGACCATCACAGGGCTAGAGAGAAAGACAACCACACACTCTCACATCCACCCTATGGCCGATTTAGTAACCAATTAACCTAACATGCATGTCTTTAGACTGTGGGAGGAAACTATTCAGGATTCCAGAAAAAAGATTTAGTATCTCCTAGTAGATAAGGCCAAATTTACTAATGGGCTGTACCAGTGCAAAACCCTGCTTTGGTGTCAGTTTTGTGACTGGCCTTATTGCATATGTATTTGTGGAAACTCCCCTTTGACTAAGTGACTAAGTTGTGACGCAGGCAATTTGCTGCAAATTGCGCTGAATTTTGTTAACTAAATCCAAACTGCAAACCAGCCTTAGGTGGGTTGCCAATGACCTGGTGGATGTTAAAAAGTTAAAAGCCATTTTTGTTAAGCCAACTGACAAATTTCTGTAAGTTGTTTTTACCACAGTGGGTACACTCGGGTGGATTTCTCGCACAAACAATGTTTACGGCCAATTCTCTGTTCCTGTTTTTAATGCATGTAGCTGGTTAGCTAGCCAGACAGCTACCACCAACAACCAGACTTACATTTGGAATGCTTTGTTTTTGCAATTTCAGCCAATGTAGCCCGATGGCCGTTTATAAAGTGCTCACAAAATGTTTTCCATTGATTTGTGGAGACATTTTTTGGTTTTGTTTTATTGGTACATGTCCATGTACCAATAAAACAAAAACAAAAAAACACATTTCTAATTAAAAACAATGAAGAGCTGACAGAGATAAAAAAAAGAAAAGAAAATTCTCATCTATGTACATGAACAGATACATCACAATGCCAAAAACCCTGAAAATGAGACACGAAAAATATAATAAATGTTACATGTTTCAATAAGTAAACTGATCTGGCTTCACTTGGAGCCACCACTATGCCCTGTGAAGCTTTGACATTAGCAAGGAAGGGCAGTATCTGTATTTCATAGACAAACTAGTGATGCACTAAGACTTTAGTTAACAATTACATGTTTTAGGCAGAGATTCATGCTAAAATGGCTAGTGATCATTACACACACACACTGACACACAGCTGCGCAGAACTCAACTTGTATTCAGTCTGTGTTGGATGACGTCTTCAGTGTCTTTTCGAAGCAGTGATATTGTTTCAGCTGCTGCATTAATCATATTGATCTGACTGTTTTTGTGTCTCCTTTTACACGGTTTCTGGATGTGTAAACATCATTAGGGAAGCTCTGTGTGTCTGACTATAAACAACCAATCAGAAGTGAAAGCCACTGGAAACTCCACTGTACAGGCTTCTCATTAATCACTGAACGCTTTGGGTTTTGGACTTTTGATCTGCACATAATGGAAAAGCACTGGAACAAGCACACTGAATTTCAGGAGTCTAAAATGTTAGGGAACTTTACTTTCACTAGCAGTTAAAGTGCTCAAGCAAATGTTTTAGTGTTTCAAATCTTTTCAAATGGAGGAACAAATCAATTTAGTACCTATAATAACTGTAGATATTAAAGTGGATTTAAAGCACAAATTAAGCAGAAAAACATCTTGATTAAAAAAATCATACTCATGTAAACACCAGTATACTACAAGAGATAAAACAGAACTGTAAGAAGGAAATATATTATCTTGTGTCAGTGTTAAAATTCACCCAAAGATTATATCTGATAATTATACTTTTCAGTTATCTTTTATTTTCACCTCCAAAATCATAACCCAATAGGGGACATACTTAATATACTTCCAATATATGTGTAAATACAGTACATCAAACCTTAATATAGCATATGTTTCACAAATTAAATTTTTGCATTTCCTGAGATGAAAGATTACCTCTATCCAAAGTGCTGCCCTGTACATATATTAAACATAAAACCACCTACTGATTAAAATTTGAAGAGCTCTTTGTGTGGCATATGAGAGCTGTAGCTGTGAGAACACTATTGTTTGAAGACAGTTTTTTTTTTCCCTTTGAACGATTATTCCCTTTGAGTATGTGTCAACTTACACATAACAAATGTGAAAATTTTATCGAAGCTTATGAATATTTATATTGTACATGTGCAAACCTCTTGTTATAAATCTGAAATTAGACAAGTGTTGAATATTACAACAGCTGTCACACAGTCACAGCACAATATAAAGTTACTTAGTGCTTTAAAGTCACACCTGTGAGTGTTAGCTCCAGGATTAATGCTCCTCAGACGGCTGTGGATGTCGTTCCAGCCGATCCAGAGCTGCACATCATGTGGGTCACCAGCGACGAGGATCCCTCTCCCTCCACAGCCTCGCCTCCGATCAGACCTTGCCGGTGCAGGTTGAGGATGGAGTCGGCGATTATGCGGGCTGTTTTCTTCTGATATCCTCCGGATGTCACCATGAGTATGGGGATGCCCCGACACTTCGCAGCCCTGAATACGATCTCATCTCTCTTTATAATGCCCTGGCAGAGAAGAAGAGAGTTAAGCCGTTAGTCTGTCCATGTTGTCACACAGTATCTTCTCTGAATTCTGTGAAGCTGCTGGCAGGTTTTCCAATCTAGATTCCCTTTCTCCCGAGAGAACAGGAATACCTGGAAGTGGCCTGACTGACACACACATGTATAGACAAAGAGCTGTGATCAAAACTACAATTACGGATTTTTTTTGCTATTGGTGATAATCTCCCATCTGTTCCCAATTTCATCAATTATCTTGCAAAGGCTATTTAACTAGCAAAACTAATTTTGCAAGATGGCAATCTTCTCCCAGGTGACTGAAACCTATGAACAAAGGATGTTCAGATGAAGGTCACAAAGATGAGAAGTTTCTCAATTGTAGAATATTTAAGCAATGACACTAATGGAGCAAAGCCTGTAAGCTAGTGCAGGCATTAAACTCGAGCTGCACTGTCATACACATGCCTCACTCTCCTCACATCATATACCAAAAGCACCCTCCCATCTCTTCCTTTGCTGCTGCCCTGCATCGCTGATACTCATCAACCACCAGTGTCTCTGTGTCATATTTGTGGGGAGTGATGAACCTAGATATTAAGATATTAAACTTGGACTCTCTCCCATAGTGTGTCTTTTGTCCTGACTCCCTCTACTCTGTTCTGTTTCCCCTCACCCCCAAATTGTCACAGCAGATGGCTGCCCCTCCCTGAGCCTAGTTCTGCCCGAGGTTTCTTCCTGTTCAAAGGGAGATTTTCCTTCCCACTGTCGCCAAGTGCTTGCTCATAGGGGGTCGTCTGACTGTTGGAGTTTCTCTCTAACAGTCGCCTCAAGGCGCTTTATATTGTAGGGTCTTTACCCTACAATATAAAGCGCCTTGAGGCAACTGTTGTTGTGATTTGACACTATATAAAAAAAAACTGAATTGTACTGAACTGAATAGATACCAAACTCGAACTCTATTACACTGCTGTAATAAATTAATCATTTCAAATGTGACCTATCTGACTGAAGTTCCCTTGAAAATGCCCATGTAAGACAAATGTTGAACAGGACAATACGCAGGCACTGAGTGGGTAATCTGTTCAACATTGTAACTAGAAGTACCTGCCAATTCAGTGCTGAATGGTGAAAGGTTCTGCCTCAGCATATGTCCTGCTGCCTGAAAGAATTTTGACTAAAAGCTTGATCTATAGTGAACAAGAATCACAGCAGGGGGGAAAAAAAAAGAGGAGGAAAGGAGGACCAAAGTTCCCTTACGTGATGACAGCAAGTTTATTTAGTTGCGTTAGAGAGAGACATGATATTTGCAGTCAAACTGGGGAAAGACTCCACCAAAAGAGTGCAAGGAAGTCAGTCAGTTTGGAGGAGGAAACATCATGGTTTGGGGGATGTTTCCACAGCAGGAGTAGGGCCTCTTATACAGCTTCATGGCAGGGTGAACTAGGATTTGGCAGTTATATTTCAATAACAATTCTGGCCTCCAGCAATCATGGACACAAAATAAATGTGATAAAATGATGACCTTTTTGCATTCATTTTCACTACAATGTTTGTTTTGATGTTTGTCAAGTTAATGAATAATTGTGTTAAAGATTACAATTAGTGACGAGAATAATCATGATTATGGATTTGCCATAATCAAGCTACCCAACAGGGAACGCTAATGTTTATTAGAACCTCCTTCAGCATCACACTGCTCCTACCCTGACATCAGCTTTTTTTTAAGCAAGACATCATGGATAAAACACTTTATTGAAGCTGATAACATCCAAATGGCTAGTCCAGAGTCCTGACCTGAACCCAATGAAGGGATTGTTGATTGGGTTATGGAGAAAGTTATAACTAAGAAACCCACTACAGTTACTGAGCTATGGAATAGAAAGGGAAGGAGTGGAACAAGATCAAACCACAGTACTGTGAGAAACTGGTAATGTCCTGCAGGTGCAGATGTGCTGAAGTCATTCAGAGCAAGGACCTCTACAATTGCACCTAACTTTTGAAAGCTGTAACAATCAAAAATGTCATTTTGTAAGTTGTTTTCCTGCTACAATGACGCCTGCTCTCAATTTGATTATTGTATTTTCCACATAAAAAAGTTTTCGCTGAATGGCCGTGGTTGGCCAGTTGAACAGCGCTATACCCACAGCTAACATCCCTTCAAATTTTGATTGATGAAGGTCACCTGTATGAGGAAAAAGAAAAATCAAGTATTGATAAATCATTCTCTACTGTACAGAATGGGAGGGTACTGAAAGAAGCAAACGTGCCCATCTGTGAAGGGATTCAAACAGTGAACAGTTTGTGTCAACATTCACATTTATTATGGAGCAATTTGTAAGACAATGAGTGATTTGGAACATTATTAGGCATGGCAGAAACACATGTTCAACCAGAGCTTCAAATTATTAAACCTGCACTGCACTTTTTTTTCAGGACATTTACCAGCCCAAAATAACAAATTAGCTCTGCAACACACATCAGTGTGCCACCACGCCTAACACATTCTGCACATTCACCTTATTTGCTCCAATTATTTTCTGGGATTCACAGGATCACTGGCAGGAAATCTCTGCACACAGTAAGCAATAAATTCTAATTTGGCTCATTTGGATCAGCTCTCACTACAATTTTAAATTTCCTGATAAATTAGTTACATAAAGTGCTCACGCGGCCTGACCCAGCTGAGCCTGTCAGTTATACAGACATTTTTTTCCTGCTATTACGGGAGTACAGATAACACTATTCAACATCAGCCACAGACAGCCTAGATTTCATAGCACTAAGTATGCTGTATTTTAACACAAACAAGTAGTTGCAATGTAACAGACGCATTGGTAGTGACTGATTTGGAACATTATGCACAGATTTCCACCACCCACAATATTAAAACCACTGATAGTTGAAGTGACTATCGAGTTCTGCTGGGAAACTGTGTCATCGCATTCATGTGGATGGAACAGTTGTAGCCAAAAGTTTTGGCAGTAGCACCACTGCCAAAACCTTTGGTGACAACTGTACTTTGACATGTACCACCCACCTACATATTGTTGCAGACCAAACAACCACCAGTAGGAATGGCACACCCCAATGGCAGCAGCCTCAGTGAGTATGATAGAGCACCCCATCACACAGCAGCAACTGCTCAGGAACGACTCAAGGAACATGGCAGAAGTTCAAGGTGTTAACCAGGCCTCCAATCACCCAGGTCCCAATCTGACTGAGCATCCACCAGATACATCAGAAAGACCACACCCACAGCCCCAAAGGATCAGCTGTGTTACGACCCCTCGGTTTAGAGTCTAGGGTGGCAAACAGATGTTGGGGTCTCCAAGGCCAAAGCAACAAACAAAATCACCCACTCTTCCTAGAAAGAAAAGAAGCACTAAGCTTTAAAAAATAAAAACAAAAAACAACAACAAAAAAAAGCTAGCACTCCACCCTTTCATCCATATAATGTAACTTTTGGTTCCAAAAAAACCCAACATGTGGGCAGCCAAAACACTAACGTTAAAGCTTCAAACTGTAGAGTCCAAAACCAATGGATGATGCCATGGTGGCTATGTTCATCTCTTATAGTGTCTATGATCAGAGCTAATTTTGTGACGACAGAGGAACCTACTCAATACTTGTGAGATGGTTTTAATATTTTGGCCGATTGGTGTCCCTTTGTGTAGTATGAGCAGACTAAAAAAAATCTGAGAAAATAAAACTGTGTTAATAGCACTTTGCTTCATTTTTTTCCCTTCATAATACAGTTCAGTCAGTTAGAAACATGAGTTTCAAGCTTCAATATTTCCCTTCACACACCTGCACAGCTGTAAAAGCTGCTGTGCAATGCTGTGTTGTATCTCAATCCCCATTCACCCTCCTATGATTTAATGCAAGCTCTCAAACAAATGCAAATAAATGCAGTCTATCCAAAGCGTGTTTTTACTCATTTGATTAATTACTTACTGTCTACAACCACACACACATCCTGAACAAACAACATTTGATACTGGTCTGACAGGAGAAATAATAAACCAGTTAGCACTGAATAAACCTGTTTGACACCAGGTTTTTAATTTCAGTAATTAGAGGAAATTAATAAGACTTCCATCTGCATTTAAAAATGATCTTGTTGAAAACAAATGATTTACAGTTGTACAAGTCTCTGTACACATATCATTTAATGATAAGCACTAATGAAATGGTTCTAGGAAAGTTAATATACTGTGTAATGAATATCAAGCAGCTGAATTCAAATTGTTGATTGAGAGAATGTACTTGGTGATCTGCTGCAGCTACAATGTGCTATCATTCTCAGATATAAGTTTCAGTCTGTTTTGGATCTGTTCCAGCTGTTTTATAAAGGAAGCGGGGCTTTGAATGCTTGTTTCAAATTAACATGTCTAGCTGAAGCCATTCTATTTGTAATTTGTCCAACAAAGTTCTCCTTTCAAATGGATTTTAATCTTGAAAAATCAGGCCCTATCATATCTTAAAGACCTCATAGTACCATACTATCCCAATAGAATCAGAATCAGAATCAGAAATACTTTATAAATCCCTAGGGGAAATTATGTGGTCACAGTTGCTCCATGACAGTAAAGAACAATTTAAGTACCAACTATTACAAAATAGAACAATATATTACAGAATAGCTTCATTCCAAATACCTCTAATAAATATCACAATATATTACAAATTGAATATAATTTGAATATGAAAATAAAGTTGAAGTTGAAGTTCCCTCTTATAATACTGGCCAAAAAGTTAGACCTCTGTAAAGGGTGTGCAGATATTAGGGTGTACAACTGTTGCAGTGTGTAATTGTGTTTTAGATGGAGGAATTGTACAGAGAGATAGCCGCAGGCAGGAATGATTTCCTGTGTCGTTCAGTGGTGCATTTAGGTACTCTCAGTCTCTCACTGAACGTGCTCCTGTGACTGACTAGCA
>VUQI01039648.1:0-14431 GCA_015106735.1 Paratilapia polleni | reverse complement strand
AGTATTCTAGAGTCAAATGTGAGGCCATCTGTCCGACCGATCCCAAACACAGCAGCAAATCTACAAGAGAATAGCTGAAAAAGAAAAGAATCAAGGTGTTGCAATGGCCCAGTCAAAGTCCAGTCTTCAGCCCAATTGAAATGCTGTAGTGAGACCTTAAGAGAGCTGTGCATAAACCTCAATGAACTGAAACAACATTATAAAGAAGAGTGGACCAAAGTTCATCCAGAATGAGAATGAGAGACTGATAAAGTCATACTGAAAACAATGACTTCAAGTTATTGCTGCTGAAGGTGGTTCCATAAGCTATTGAATCTTGGGGTGTTCTTAGTTTTTCACACACTGCTTCTGCATTTTGGCGTAGTTTTTGTTAAATAAATAATGACATAGTGTAATATGTCATGTGCTGTTGCTCATTTGAGGTTGTATTTAAATAATTTTAGTACCTGGTAAGGACCAGATGATTTTTTTTATTATGTCCTGATACGTAAATGCTTAGAATTGAAAGAAGGTGTACTTTCTGTTTCACATGACTGTATATACAGCAATTATATTTGATGCTCTCATCACAAGAAATAAGCTCAGCATGTGCAATGATTGGAGTGTGATGAACATGTAGACTCAGACACTACAGGTGGATGCTGGAGCAGAAGTGAAATAGACTGTCATATAAACAAAAAATATTCACGTATCATATATGTAGCTGAAGTGCATTCAATTTCATCACTTGGTTCAATATTTGTCGCTTGACCTACATATATATGATATATTGCAGCAAGAAGAGTCATGTCATAAGAGATCTGGAGCAACATAAATGCCAAATTTCATGGCAGTCTATAGTTGTCGAGATATTTGCATCTGGACCAAAGCAACTTGACCAACCCACAGAGTGACACTGCTGTCCCTGGAGCAATGCTGCTAGCATAGCTGAAAAACAGTTGTGTAGGTTGAGATGTCTTTAATGGGATGCCCATAGTCTTTCCAGTTCTTAGTAACATGGCCAAGAAAAAACAGCTGCAAGCAAGCAAATGATTCTGATGCCGTAAAAAACAAAAAGTTTATTTGGATGAATGAAATCTTGGAGTATGCTGTACTACAGGTCAATCAGGTCAGCAAAACCAATAAAACAAAATTCCCTCTTTGCTTTCATGAAATCTCATTTGTTTAAGTGAGAAAAAGGGCATATTATTTTCAATCAAACAATGAGCTAAACCAAATGCAAATAGAAATGATATTCTTTAGTTATGGGTGAATGAAACATGTAGCTTAAAAAGTGGAAATATTCGATACACTATGTGCATGAAATCTCAAAATCAGACATTTTTTTCAGAGTATTGCTGGCTCCTTTTCACATCTGTATGCAGGAATAGTCGGACACTTTGATCACGTCAGTGTCGGGACTAAGATAACACAGAGCTCACAGTGTTCTTTCAGTCATGTTTAAATACAAAGACACCCCCCTCCCCTTCCCTTTTTAGTCTGTGCTGATTCACAACGGTCTGGAGCCAGCCAGCTCTGGAAGCTTGTCTCCATGGAGACAAGGGTGGGAAGGAGAGTGATGATGTTGCTGGCAGAACAGCAGTCCCGAATCAACCATGTGTTTTAATGTGTGTTTGTGTGGATGTGTGGGTATACAGGAGACAAACAGTGACAGAGATTATATTTTCCTTTTCAAAAGAAGGATAATTTGGTTGTCTAGCACTACATGCGGGGTGGCTTTTTTCCCCCCCAGTATTCAGAGGATCACAACGTGTCAAATCCGAGCCGAAAGACAAGCAGCTTGTATTGATAAGCAATGCCATGCTCAACACTGATTGACAGTACAGGTTGTGACAAGCAGAGAGTGCAACCAATTTCATTTGACACAGATATTCTCACATATTCAGATTATAGATAGCAAGACATAAAAAAGACACATTTAAAGGCAGACTCTCAAACTGAAATGACAAAAAAAAAAAGAGGTTTGGCCCCATCATTCATCTCCTTTAAAATGAATATTGGTAGACACACTGACATACAGTTAATAGTGGTGTTCATATACTTCCATACTAGGCCTATAAATGGTGGCATCCAGAGTTTGCATGTGGTTACAGTCATTTCTCATCTGAACTCTGAACCACTAATTATGTAAATATCAAATGCCATAAGTTTGCCATTGCTCTCAGAGTTGCAGTGATGACAGTGATGATGACGATGATGCAGTTGCACAAAGTAGCTGGTGAGTCAACATTAAAAGAGGCACAGGCTTTGACACTGAAAACACTGTTTTTGCTGACCTGCTCTGAACCCATCTAACTAAAATTAAGCTCAAAGCTTAATATGCCATGGTTATAAGGAGGCGTTAATGGCAATTTTGCATGGAGCGGAGGAGGACAGCGAGGGGAAGAGTGGTTAGTCATTGTTTGGTAAAATGCGTTTACGGGACACGAGTGAATGACATTCACTTGCAACCGAAAATGGAGATACTGGTTGATAGCAATAATAGCTGTAAAATAAGGCTTCATTCTGGGTTCTGTTGTTTTTGCATTTTACATCTTAAATTTTATGTGTTACAAGATGCTGAAGTTGCTTCAGATTTAAGGCTTTAATGTCAAAGGTACTATAAGGGCACCACAAATTATATGCACCCCTTATAGTTGGTAGAATACACACACACATTCACAAATACAGGTCACAACCCACCTTTGGGTTTTTCTTTTTCTGTGAATGAAAAAAAATAAGGGGGGAATTTAAGTTTTCCCCAATCTCTGGATTAAAAAATAGCCACCACTTGTACTTTTTAGACCTGCACAGCCATAACCAATCCAGGGTATATAAGACCCGGTAGTTCAACACACTACACGTGCACACAGGTTCTGATTTGTTGGATGGTATCAACCCAAGAAAATCTCAGAGTTAATATAGTGAGTTAATATAGTGGCTTGCAGGTAGGAGGGGAAGGCTGAACACTCATATTTCATGCAATGTTTTTATTTTCCATGTCAGTATTATAGTGGCAAGTTGGATGGCACATCTTTACAGCGTCCTCTGTGATCACTTGGGATATAGACAGATTTTTAATGTACTCAAGATGAATGACAAGTGCAAGTTCAAGGCAGAAGACTGTGCCTAACAGACAGGAAGTAACTCAGAAAAAAAGAAGTTAGCATGCAGGCTGGATAAAATATACAAGCCTAAAAGCTTGTATATTTTATCCAGCCTGCATGCTAGGTCAGGCCTGTTACATGGTGAGCATGCCACTTTAAAGCAGTGTTGCATTATAGGTAGGGTGTAGCTGTGATGGCTTGGCAAGTAACTTTCTGCCTTTGGTTATGCCTGTAAGTAACTGAGCTGGTGAAGTGTTTGGAAATAAAAAAAAAAAAAGAAATTAATTTTAAGTCAACCAGACAACAACATAATTTATAAAAGTTTTTTAAATGATTTTTTTTCCCTAGTTTTTGGCCTTTCACTTGACCGGGGTGGTGCAAAACAGACAATAAAGATCCTGAATGACACACAGCAAATGGCCAGGATGAGCTATGAGCATGCTTTACATAATTAGCATTAGTTAAAGGAGCCACAATGTAGTTTGCAGTCACAGTCTTTGAAGTTAATAGGGAAGTTACACACCCACCCTGTGATAGCTAGTTTCTTGGTTTCACTTTAGCTATTGTTAATCTACTGACAAACTAAATGGTTAGTGTTGTAAATTTCAGCGTGTTTCAATGCTATATTTATGCTAATGCTAACTCAGAACACCTAATACAGATTGAAGAATTGCTTGAGCACATTCACAGTAGACTGTCAACAAGATTGTTGACATTTTTGACATATCAACTTGTCAGTTGTTTTTGTGTTGCTGTGACTTTGATGGAAAAAAGCAACACAAAGAAATTAGAAGGTCACAGCTGTAAAATATGAAAACTATTTGGGGATTTTTGTGAAGCAGTTCTATGACTTTTGCTATTTTTATGTGTCCTGTAATCTGTCTGCTACAGACTTGAACTGGTCAGCATCAAAATGCTTCCTCCTATCTAAATTTACAAATATATATATGTCATTATCACAGGAAAGGGTTAAAAGTTTAATTAGCTCAAAGGCAATACAGTCTTGGGATATTCACAAAGTTGCATGCATGCAACAGTATCCCAGTTTCAGGGCTTCCAGATATTAGGACTTATCTAGGTTTCTGAAACTGGGACATGCTTTTTGCATGTGCATACATAGGATGATATATAAACTACTTCATACATGGGATACTTATATCTGTGTAAACACAAGCAGGGATGTGTGCCTGCTTAAATGCTGTATAATCTACTTACTTTCAAGGCATGTTGTTCTAACTGCAAAAACAATATACTTTTTCAGATAGTTTATGGTACATATTGCATACAGCACAGTTACAATGCACTATAGTGCATGGGTTTAATGTAGTCCCTGCAGAGATTGGTCTTAATTCTTCATGGTATTGGAAGTAAATGACATAAAACATAAACCCCAATGCATGTTTTATTATATCTTGTCCAGACACATCTGAGATGAGTCCCTAATTGTTGCCATATGAGCCAATGCCAATATTTTTTCCAAGTTTTAAGCACATTTAAAGGCCTTTCACAACCATAATTCACAGATGTTTTCACACTTATTTTGCCGGATTGGGTGTGTACACTCAGTGCATGGTTGACATCCCCTGTATTGTTCTCATTTGTACGTCAAGTTTCGACATCTCATGTAATTCCCAGCATAACCGTGCCCATTTTCAACCTAAGCAGAAAATTAATCAACCAGAATAACTGAAAACAGCTTTTCTGGTGTGTAGGTCCTTTAAGGGCATTTTGTTCCTCATTTGGAAAAGGCTACTCAACCCTCAGGGTACTTGAAGAAGTATCAATAACATAATAACCTGTGACTTGGATTTTTGCCAAAGATATAAACTGTGCAGTATTTCTGTCACTTTGTCTACATATTCTTGACAGGGACAAAAAATTGGCTACTACCTTTGTGATACATCGCGTTAATAGACATTGATTATCACTGTCCTGTGTGTGATGCAAAGATTCTCCAGTTACACTGCTGTTTTTTTTAAACTAAAATCATGTTTAGCAGAATCCTTAAAGATATTTAGCAGATACTTTAAGTGAGTTGTTCTTACAGAAGCAATTACTTTGATTCTGTTGAGCCTCCAACTCCCTGTTTGCCAAAGTGAGCATGTGTAGAGTTCTTAGCACAGCAAAACAACTTGCCAAAGGGCTGCTAAGGGAGGGAGCACAGCAGAATAAATTATGATGATACTAACCAAGACAACAATGACTGACGTTTCCAGCTGGAGGGGTAGCAGACTTCTAGCATAAACAGATTTCTCAACACCCCACTTCAATGTGAAACATAGTGCTGTAGTAGCAGGGCCTCAGGGGAAAACAAATGATATTTTAATGTGCGTAAAAAGTCATGTCTCATATTTATAATATCCAAACAGGAGTCATTAACCCTGATATGGGTTAACAGTTGTATTTTAATTTTAATTTAACCAGGAGTTATATCTTTTTGTATTGTGCCAGTACTACAAGGTCTAGCTCACTTTTATCCTCTCATCACCTCAGTATAAGTGCTGCATTTGTTTTCACTCTCTGTGCCTTCTTTAGAAATAAGAGCGCTTTCAGTCGAGTTCTCCATCTTCTGGGAAGGCCATCCAGACATTAATGGCCCATTTAAGCAGGTAAATGTAATTTCATGCTGTTTCAAACAAAGTTACAGTGTCTCAAGCTGTAATGGCATGTAATGCTGCTGTGTGCTGAGTCACAGAAACAAGCATACAATACTCCGATCCTAATGTTGTTTGATCCTTCCATGACTCAGCTGTTATTATTGTGGAGAAAATACAAACCACAAAGTAGCATTGATTATCAGCATTGTTTACAACCACAACTGATTATTCGTGTGACAGTAGATTAAAGCCGTAACGCTGTAGATGCTTCCATCTAATAAAAACAAATCTAATAATTGTAATTACGATTTTGGCTTTCTGGCTGTCTTTTTATTATCTATGGGTCTCCTCTAATTTTTGAATGAGAATGTGAGAAATACAAACGATAACAATTTTATTAAAGACTTACTTTTGGAATTAAACAAAATGTCAGTCCCAACACTGTGTATCTTCCATTTAATGAGCTATTTTGGGGGCTCTGTATAAAAAGAGATTTTTAAATAAAGTCAGAACTCCAAGGACAGCTTGATCTAAAGATTACAGTACAGTTTTGTTTCATGGGATAGACAACAAAAATGAGCAGCTGAGAAACTGGGGCAAAGAAGGAAGGTCATATGGAACAAAAGGAATGTGCCACATTCAAACCCTCATCGTAACTAACGTGCTGTAGTCATTTAATTAGTTTTAATTCCTACGTACAAAGTGTTACTTTAGGTATTTTTGTCAAACTGAGTGGAGTTGAAGCGGAAAGTAAGCACAATTATAGGCTGAAGAAGAGGAGCGATGACAGTTTGAATTATAGATACTTTAAGAACCCGTTTCCACACTAACCTTAATTACATGAATGCAACACACAAACATATCAGCACTTGCAGTTTAAAGTGAACCTGACTTCCATAACAGCCTCAGTAGTTCTTCTTTCTTCAGAGGTCGTCAATCATACGGGAGTGCAGACACGCTATCATGATCACAGAGGTACTTGTTTTTTTGTCAAAGCCCTCTGGCTATAGTTAACATTTCAGTGCTCCGTGGCTGTTTTAAGGGGATTCCTGACCTAGAGTTTCTTCAGGTTTCATCATATGTCAGAGAGAGCTGAAATGAAAGGAATTTGATTATTTCAAAGCAAAAAATAAAATAAATAAAAACATTCCGATCCTCACCTGTAATAACTGCACTGTTATTGCTTTGCTTTGGGAGTGGCCACTTTATTGTGAATGTAGTTATTTTGCTAAATAAGAGTAATTATCTAGAACGGTTTCTGGTGTACTATCATGACAGAGGAAGTCTGCTGTCTGCCTGTTTTTGTACTTTAAGTAACTCCCTTCTTTTGCTTTGCTCCTCCCCAGCAGCCTCAGCACACTGAGACTAGATTGACTGGAGAGATCAGGCAACCTCTGGACATTGCAGTGTCAGCAACGGCAAGGCAAGTGCAAGACTCTCAGCATATCTACCATTCACACTGTGCTCACCAGATACAGGCCAATATTAAGACAGATACATATCTTTCTCATAAAGCCCTTCGCCCACTGATACACAGAGGGAAAGATGAATACAGATATTTGCATTTGCATATGCAGTGTATAAATGTATGCAGAGACACGGTAAAAGCCTCTGTCTCAGCAGCCCAGCTATAAAGCTGCAAGACACTTCAAGAGGAAAATCAAAATGCTAAGATCAATAGTTGTCTCTTTGTCATGTTTGCATTGCAGGCTGCGTTAATTTTCACAGAAGGCAGCCAGTTGTGATGGGAGTGCTTGGACTGAGAAACAATACAATGAATAATACATCATTGATTTTTTTTAGGAATACTGCAAGCTCAAAAGCACAACGAGTCTCTGCCAATTAAAAGACGTCATATTTATTTACTCTAAAATGATGGGTTTCTATGAGCTCTGCAATGTTTGCAGACTGGATTAAGTGACTATGAGAAAGCAATTCAGTGGAATACAGTTCCAATTAGAGAATCCAAAGGGATACAAATATTTATGCTGAACATGAATGTTTCCATAAAAACATCTGTATATTATCAGATGACAGATATCACTAAACCCAAAGGAATTATGATTCCTGTCCATTGGAAGCATAAAAGGCAAGAGGCTGGGGTGGATGGATGGGTCAAAAGATAAGGTTAGATGAGTATTTTTCTTTAAATTTTTTCACTGACGTAATAAAATGGAAAATAGAATAAAAATAACTTAAAAAAATATTTTACTGTGATTTGTAACCGTGTTAGAAGGCTCGGATAAAAGTCTTTATTCCACATAGAGTTAATTATGTGAAATTTAATTCTTGCTTAATGTGAAATATTTGTACAAGCTTTGCAAATATACTGTAGGATATTGTACAGCACAGTTGCACTGCATCTGGGAACTTTTCAAATTGGACTTTAACAGCTGTATTTTAGGACATAAAAATAATGCTGGTTATTGTCTAGTGAATTCACAGTGAACGGCTGGGCATCATGTGTCCTGGATAGTCTATTCAGGCAGCTCAATCACCTAATCCAAAGGGAGTACTTTTAGTTGTAAGATTGTTTCTGATGTGGACTACCACTTGTTGCGTGCCACATGTGAGTAACGGCAACTTTGGACAGTGTCCTGATCTGATTCCTTTGACAATGTCTGGAGTTGTGAAACAGTGTTTTAACTAAATTTTGAAAAATTGACCAACTTGTTCTCCTTTCCTTCTCAATTCTAAATAAATCCTTATAAATCATAAATAAATAACAGGTTCACTAATTTGTAGTCCTGCTGAAGACAATCCAGTTCCTTGCTCTGGTCACTTGTGTCTTTATATTATTTAGTAATGCAGTTCACCCCACAAACATTATAACCACCAGTAAAAGAGGAGCCCTCAATCCCCACAGCTCTTTATCAGTCAGGGTGCACCTGTCTGGACCTGACCTGATTACTGAGGAAAGTAGGTCTGAATTTAACACTCATTGTTGTCAGAGTACCCAAAAGGACAAAACTAAAAATGAGCCCCTCACTCTTCCCTGTACAGCTTGGATACAGTTATTTCTGTCTCCTGTATTTCTGTCTTTGAAAGAGACAGCATATGGAAAGTTTTGTAGATAGAATTGATATTTACTCTGTTCTTCACAGAGCTGTTCATACCTTAGAACATGGCTGGAATTATTGTAGGGTTCTCACTGGTTGAGATAGATACCTGTGCATGTACATGTAGGTGGCAATCAAGCAATTTAGTCATGTTTTCCCTGTCCTGGCTCAGAGGCTAAATGTCAGCCAACCATCAGCTATCAGACTAGGAAGCTGCTGCCAGAAAGGAAGCATGGCCAAGATAATAACATAAAAACAATAAGCTTTTATGGTCTTTAACAGACAAAGCAGTTTAAAAAATGTTGCTGTGTAAAGTCTTAAAAACAAATTTTTGTGGTGCAGATTTTGGCTCAGTTTATCATCTATAGATTAAATAAGAGCTCAGAACTTATTAGCGTAATTTTAACCTTGATTCAAGTTATTGATTCCTAATCAACATACCATTCCATATTGAAATGTGAGTTGAAATGACATAGAAGTTGCAGTAGGGCCATTCCTGAATGGACGCTAAGCATAGTATTATTCACTGGAGGGTTGTTTTCATGGAGGGAGCAGCAACCAGCAGCAATCATGATGATTGATTTCTTGCGAAAGGGTGCTTGATTTGTATGGAGCCCTTCTCTTTGTGAGCCTGGGATAGGAACCCCCTGTAGAGCTGTCTGTCAGGCCCTATCTGGCCTCTGCATACAGAACATTGATCAGTGACGTTCAATCCAAGCATGATGGATTTGAGAAGACACTTAAGTGAAGTGACTTGCGGGGTGGCTTAATTTCAGTAGTTTACATGCTTACTGTTGTGGTCGAGATTACAGGGATTTACAGGGACATTAACAAAGCCTAAGCCATGTCAGTGGCTCAAGCAATGGTTGGGGAAATACTGCAATGTTGGGATGTTGTCAGTCAACCCTTCTGTTCCTATTGAAATATCCCTACAGCTTTTTGGCAGATTGTCATAAATTGTGTGTAGGCATTCATGGTCCCCAGAGAATGAATCATGTTGACTATGGTGATCACCTGATATTACTGCCACCATTAACCCTTTCATGCATGAATTATGACATCTTCAAGATTTTTTTTTGTCTTGAAAGCTATTTGATGGATTCCCATGGAATTATCTTCTGGCGAATCTCTAGAGATCTCCGGTGATTTATTAAAATTGATGGCATGCCCAAGGGCTCAGGTGTACTTTTTGTTTAATCAGTGATAACCGTTACAGGTAAGAGTAATGTTTGCCTGGAATCCTGGTCTAGTTTTCTTAAGCTGCATCCACTCAGGAAGCGATTTGCAGTGACGTGGCGACCAGAGACCATAAAAAGTCAATAAACGTTCACCTTTGAGGCAAGTGATTGAAGCGACTACCATTGAAAGCACAAGAAACTGGTGATTGACATATGACAGGGTAGTAAATACATAGCTATAGACTTTGTGGACACTTATAGGGCATCCACACAGGAAGCGATTCATTCCTCATGCATTGCTTTGTCACCGATGGTTGGTCACTGGCATTAACATAACATATGATAACATAACATAACATAACACCCTCAAATGTATTTACCACCCTGCCATATGTCAGTCAACTGTATCCTGTTCTCATTGGTAGTCACTTCAGTCGCTCACCTCGAAGTTGAGAAAAGTTTAACTCGGGACCCACCTACTTTTCGTCTGCACCGTTTTTTCACCCGTCATTGCTTCAAGTCACCAAGTGTCACTGACCTTCTATGGTCTCTGTGTGCCACATTGCTGGGAATCGCTCCCTTTACACCAAGTTGCAGTTCCCGAGACTATGTCTGTTTACATCTTCGTAACTGTTCTGTAGCTTTTGTTTCAGTCTCTTCACATTGCTACGAAGTTAGAATATCCCAATATTTCTGTATCTCTGGTTTCTGACGTTTCAAAGCAGTGAGAGCAAAATTAGATTTCTGTGCATCACTTCATGTGTTCACTGTGTGTGTGATCAAAGTCACACTAATGACAAATCTAACTGCAGCCAAAAGATCATAGTCTGTGACATTGTCTGGTCTTTGCCTCAAGGACAGGACACAAATATGATTTTTAATTGACCAATAAATATTGTTAGAGCCATAGTAAAAAGAATAAATAAATAAAAATGCTCAAACATATTGTCTTGTAATGCATAAACAAACACATTTTTTTCAAATAATTGTCACCTAATCCGTGTTTATTGATGTAGTTTATGAGATTAGTGGAATAGTGAAATCTGCCAAACCAGTCTCACAGCAAAATGTGTGTTATTAATCTACAGGGAAAAGGTAGTAGTTTCACAATAAAGCCTCTAAAATTGTGAGATGTATACTTTCTTTTTTTTTTTTCTTTTTTTTTTCCTCCAAAATACACACAGTCTGCCTTAGGAGCTGGTGGTGGCTTTAGTCAAATACAGGACGTTCACCCAGGAGATGAGGGTTTGTGTCCTGTGTGGTACCATTATTATTTCATAGTATTTTTAGACTTAGTTTCATTTTCAGGGTTTTTTTGTTTTGTTTTGTTTTGTTTTGTTTATTTGTTTGGGTTTTTGGGGGGGGGTTCAGTTGCTGTGTAGTAGCCATTGCCTATTTGTATAATTTTTACAGTTCTGTATCCATTCTCTGCTTATTTTAGTTTTTATTTGCTCTTTGATTAGATTTGGGCACCACAACGTCTTGCTCAGGTTCATGCATATTTCCTTGCTTAGGCTTAGGAAAAGATCAGGGTTTAGTTTAAAATAGACCCTTTGACAACATTAGCTACATGTTGCAAAGCTCAATTTCCCATTTGTTTACATTGCAAGGGTGAGGAGTCTTACTCAAGCACTGCTCCCTACCAAAAAATGTTTTTATTTTAACTGTAATGTTTTTATTTGGCTACAGCCAGTATAATAAAAGCGCTGACCTTTGACCTGTGGCCCCCTGTATCCCAGAGAGGACTCATGCATGATAGTCTTTTTTTTTTATTACATTATAGTCAGTATACTGAACAATCCTCTTTGCCCCAGACATTACCGGTATTATTTTCAGTACACTCACAGTTTTCCTCACTTTATAGTCTCTAGCAGCTCATTAGGGCTTTACAACAACATGGTAACTGTAACCAATTTAATATGGATTGATAATTAGGGATAACTGTGACTGATAGCCCTGCACATAACCTACTTACTATACTAGAGACAACTTAGTGAGTGTCTCCTTATAGTGATAACCTGTATGTCCCCTTCCTGCAGGAAACCACAGGTATCTGAATGGGAGGGTGGCATATATTGAGTAATTTCTCCACAAGATAACAGAGGTGGATAAAACAGATTGGGTGGTCATGTTTAACTTTTTATGTTTTAGTTAAGAGAGAATGCAATAAGTGAAGGCTAAATATAAAACAAATGGTCTAGTAAAGTTTATTCAGTAAACACAAGCAGAAAAGGACAGAAGGAGGAAGGGGTGATGCCAGCTTTGACAGCCTTTCTGTCATCAGCTAGTTTCATTAGTAGCTGTATCTCTTTCTCTCCTTTTCTCCTTTCTGCCTCTCTTTCCAGACACTGTACTGGGGATGTTATGAGACATTTGGGGAGGATGTTGCATATTTAGTTGATTACTGCAAGGAGAGGAATACTTCTTTTGATATGGAAATCACACATCCCCTCCAAACTCCATGCCTAAAAAGCACAGCAGGAACTGTGTATATGTTTATAAGTTACATCAGTGGGCACAGCCACCAAGGAAGCCAAGCTAAGTGTGCCCATAAATCAATTTCCAAGACTTGTCAGGCTGACATATTGCAATATATGAGTAAAAAGCTGAAAAACTAAGCTGAAAAAATATTATGTGTATGGCCTAGCCTTACTATTTTACTATGATGTTGTAGCATCAACAATTTATTTTAATGTGAAACTGAGTATTTTTTTTCCAATGTGGTGGTTATATCCTGCTTTTAACAAAGACAAAAAGATATAAATAATTAAAGATTTTTTATGAATTTGTGGTGTTTCCCAGAGTGAGATGTGGAGCTTATAAATCCTAATAAATGCCTTGCTGATGGAGCTGCCTCCTGGCAATCAATAATAACCTCTGCTGGCACACAGTCAGAGGAACCACACCCTGCAACACATACACACACACACACACGCATGCACATGCACAAGCACAAGCAGACAAATGCATCTGCCATAAGCATCCACAAATTCAAACATGTGCTCACATCCCTATCAGTTTTATTACATACACACATTGAAGTGAGGTTAAAGTGACGAGAACATATGCAGCTAGAGATTAAAGTGTGAAGCTGTGTGTAATCCTTCTCTGCTCTCACTCTGAGGACTCAAAGTTGTACACAGGGGATGTTAGAGTGATGAAAGGATGACAGAGAGGAGGTTGATGGCCTTGACTTGAGGACATCATATGTCACTGGTGCGAAAGCAAGTAATCCAGTGTGAGCTTTCTCTATGACGTTTAGGAAATCTTTAGTGAAAATGAATCCTTATTCCAGAATCAGTCCAAATGTTACAGACTCAAGTAAAAATAGTTCACAGCTTTTCTGGTAAAATATGAAGATTTAATTTATATGTGTACTACCCATAAAGGCATTTATAAACAGTACTAAGCCATTGTTGTTCCTCTTGGCTATAACGATCAGTGACATTATAAAGAGAGAGCTATAACTTAGTGTAACCAATTTTACAGCATGCCTATAATTTGATTTTATTTTGAAACTGTAACATTTGTGCTGTTTATGTTCATGTTTGCACACAAGTACCCAGTAAACCCGATGAACAACTCTTCTCAGTTTGTTTGAATGAGACTTAATAATCCTAATCTTTTGGTCTCTGTCTCTGTGAATTCATTAGCCTGACCTGTACTTACGGTTAATAACAATTGATCTTTTTCCATGTTGAAGTGTTTTTATTTCCTAAATACAATAATTTGGGATTTTTTTAGATCAAAAAAATACATATCAGTGCTCTTTGGTGGACAAATTATGTTGCAAAGACTATCTCTAAACTCTCTTATCATTTCTGTACTGCAATATCTTGCTACTATTGGCTGATATAGACAAAATATCTTGGACAAGCTAATATTGGTCAAAATATCAGTCAGTTTGATTGGTTGATCAAGCTGTTACTTTCAGGATTTTAGGTTCTGTGGGGAAATATATCATTTATATATATATATATATATATATACTGTATATATACATATATATATATATATAAATGAAAAATGGTCAAAATGCCAAAAAAGGTCCAGTGTTTTCAGACCTCAAATAATGCAAAAAAACCAAGTTCATATTAATTTTTAAACAACACATTACTAATGTTTTAACTTAGGAAGTGTTCAGAAATCAATATTTGGTGGAATAACCCTGATTTGCAATCACAGCTTTCATGCGTCTTGGCATGCTCCCCACCTCTTTCACATTGCTGTTGGGTGACTTTATGCCATTCCTGGTGCAAGAATTCAAGCAGCTCAGCTTTGTTTGATGGCTTGTGACCATCCATCTTCGTCTTGATCACATTCCAGAGGTTTTCAATGGGGTTCAGGTCTGGAGATTGGGCTGGCCATGACAAGGTCTTGATCTGGTGGTCCTTCATCCACACCTTGATCGACCTAGCTGTGTGGCATGGAGCATTGTCCTGCTGGAAAAACCAATCGTCAGAGTTGGGGAACATTGTCAGAGCAGAAGGCAGCAAGTTTTCTTCCAGGAT